>BTHU01000014.1:19136236-19233736 GCA_036184795.1 Tokudaia tokunoshimensis
GTCAGCCCCAATATGTATGGAAGGCCCTGTGTTCTTGGAGTCACCAATCTCCTCTGTATCTTAGGCTTTGTCCTTAGCTTTGATGAGGACCCCACACTTAGGACTGAGTGCTCCAAATTCTTTCATTCTTTGTACAGTGTCCTGTTGTGTGTTTATGTGTTAGTTCACTTCTACTGCAAGAGGAAGCCTTTTTAATGAGGACTGAGTAAGGTACTGATCTATTGCTATATTAGTATGTCATTACAAGTTTGTTTATTGCTATGTTGTCTTGTTAGACTAAGAGGATTAGATTTTCCCTTAGGACCATGACCCATGTAATCACAGATCCTTGACCACTCTACCAGTGCCAGGTATGGTTCTATCTATTGCAGTGGGTCTTAAATCCATTTAAAAATTGGTTGGTTACTTCCACAACCTTGTGCCACAAGGACACTAATATTTCTTGCAGGCAAATCCCTTTTATAGGTCAATAAACAAAAAAGAGAGAAGTACATGTTGACAAGGAGAGAAATAATCACTAATTCATGGACCTACTACCCTGTAGAAGAATACTCTCACAGAGCTGATAACTCTTGTCACAGTAAATCCAAAGAACAGTAGAATCATGCTATTGCTTTGATAGAAACTTACGTAGTAGGTAATAATATTATCCTAATATAGTTAGATTAACACACATACAAAGAGCAGTACAAAGACATTTGATAGTTGATATCTTTTGCCCTGTGGTTAGATACTTATTTCTGTCGAAGCAACACTAGAATTTTCGATTGGAAAATTATACAAATAATTTTGCATTATTCATTCATATTAATAGGATTCTAGATTAATGTTTTTCTAAATATTTACCATGCTTTCGAAGTTATAGAATGCTTAACAAATTCTCTGGAAGTATGAAAGATCCCCATTGCCTGGATTTTAAGGTTCTGATCTTGTAAGATGTGGTTAGCATTAGAGATGTCATACCAGAGACATCTTATATGTCTGACTTCTTCAGAGTTTTTGCAAAATCCCCACACTGAAAAGTTCAAACGATGTTGCAATTTCCAATCACCCATGGAAGAAACCCTGGTAGAACAATAGGAACATTAACCTACAAAACTAACCCAAAACTTATCCTGTCTACAAGAATTGCAGGGATTGGGGATAGAGCAGAGACTGAGGGAATGGCCAAGTAATAACTACCCAACTTGAGATGAATCCTATGAACAAGCACCGATCCATGACACTGTTAATGATACTCTGTTATGCTTGCAGACAGAAGTCTAGTGTGGCTGAACTCTAAGAGATTCTATGCAGCAACTGACTCAGACAGATGCAGTTACCCACAGTCAAAATAGTGGATGGAGCTTAGAGCCTCTTATGGAAGAATAGGAGGAAAGATTGCAGCCTCCTAAGGGGATAGCACCTCCACAGGAAGACCAATAGATTAACTAACGTAGACCCTTGGGGGCCTCAGAAACTGAACTACCAGCCAAAGAGCATGCTCTGGCAGGCTCTAGGCCGCCCCGCACATATGTAGCACAACTGCATCTTGGTCTTCATGTGGGTCCTGAACAAGATGCTGCCTGCCCGTGGGATATGCTCTTCTAGCTGATCTGCCTTGTCTGGTCTCAGTGGGAAAGGAAGTGTCTACCTCACAGAGACTGGAAGAGCCAGGGGGGGTGGGGGGGAATAGCTATGGGGGCTCCATCTGCTCACAGAAGAAGGGGAGGAGGAATGGAAGGACTGTGCGAGGGGGTGCACAGTAGAGAGGCAGTGACCAGGATGCAAAGTGAATCAAAATAATTAATTAATAGAGAAAATTAATAATTGCTGCCTTCAATTTGGAAAAAATATTCTTTGTATATGAGCAGAGAAATGGTTAATCAATTCTTGAGTATTTATTACATGTAATTTTTAGGTACCATCATGTAGTATATCTTGTGAAGGGTCGATGTCCCAGTGTAGGAGGACAGAGCGGGGAGCTGGGAGAGGATGGATGGGTGGGTGGAGGAGCACCCTCATAGAAGCAGTGGTAGGGGGATGGGATAGGGGGTTTCTGGATGGGAAACTGGGAGAGGTGATACCATTTGAAATGTAAATAAATAAAATATCCAATAAAAATAATTTCTGAATTTTATCTTTGATTTAATCCTAATGCTGTAATATTGTCAGTTCTTAATATTTGACTAAAAATGATGGGGGTAGGTATCACTTTTGATGTTTGAGATGATGCAGATGAAAATGTCATGTATTTGTCCATGGAGAGTCTGAGCAACAGAAGATTTCCAAGTAGTTAGTGATTCAACAGTAATTATTTTGAAATGGATATTTTCCCTTGCACATTTTGTTTTGTAATAACAGGCTTCCATAGATATACATACATTTGATATATTAACACATTAATTTGGTTAAATGGGATAAACTTAATTTCTCATGATACCTAGAAGTTAAGGAAGAAGTCTTCCTATTAAATGCAATCAAAGACAAATCATTTATTAATTTGTCTTGATTTTATATTAAACTTTGTAATGTTAGTCTACAATAAATGTTTGCAAATCTGCATTCTAGCATCCAACTGTGTCCCACCAATAATCAAGAGCAAACTAGCCATTAAGTTTTTAGCTCCGTTTTCCTTCCATTGTCTTCAAGTTTGTGATCAATTTGAAGAACCAGATTGCCTGAGCTCTTCCTTCAAATCACTGCACACAGTGGCCTGTCAGCTTCTATAGCCAACTCCACTGATAGCTTAAATGTAGTTGCCAAACAGTGTAAACCCTGAAATAATATTGGCAACAATGCTTCCCTAAATATTTTGAGCAAATGTGATATATCATTTTTTCTTAAGATGTATTTCATAAAAAGCTGAAGGAACTGAAGTGGTTTGCAATCCCATAGGAAGAACAACAATGTCAACTAAAGAGACCGCCCCCCCCCCGAGAACTCCCAGGGACTAAACCACCAACCAGTGAGTACACATGGGGGAATCCATGGCTCAAGCTGCATATGTAGCAGAGGATGGTCGTATCTGTCATCAAAGGGAGGGGAGACCCTTGGTCCTGTGGATGATCTATGACACAGCTTAGGGGAATGCTAGGGTGCTGAGGCAGTAGTGGGTGGGTGGGTGGGTGGGTGAGTACTCTAATATAGGCAGGGGGCAGGGGAGGGTATAGGGGTTTGTGGAGGTGAAACTGGGATTGAGAACTATTGGCAAATGATTACAGTAGGTTCTTCTAAGTTATTTGTCTCTAACCAGTTAATTTGCATCCACCTTGAGAACAGAGATTTAAATCCTCATGTGGCAAGCTTAAGATGAAATTAATATATAGGATAAAGTCAATTAATATATTTTAACAACTTTTGAAAATCATTAGAATAAGCAAATTATCTTTATTTGAATTTTTAGTGTCAATTTGCTTAGAATATTGATACACTACCTTTGAATATTTTTTTGGAGCAACAACTACTTAAACAATTTTTAAAGCCCATTGTTAAGAGCAAAGGCCTGTAATAAAATTTTATGAATAATATACACTGAAAGATTTAAAATCTTAGCTTCTTGTATTGAAGGAAAGACAAAAAGGAACCTATAATTTGAGGGTTCCCGGAAAAATTCTACTAGCTGTTTTTAGTAGCCTTTTTGAAACAGTTTTTAAAAAAGCCTGTTTGATACCAAATAAATTTCTATTGAGATATCTTTTTTAATCTTGGATTAAATTTTACTTCTATTACTATATCTAATAAACTTGTGAAAAAGTGGCAACAGGCCTATACTGGCCACAGCTGTTTTTAACCTTTATCACTCTAGAAATTATCTTAATTACAAAATATGTTAAGAATTGTGAGCCTTCACTCAGACTGCAGTCAATGGTACACTGGCAGTTTTTAAATGTAATTTTTAACTTTCTCTTGCAATATTAGAACATATCTACAACTTTGGAAAGCAGAACCCAATTTTAAACCATCTATTCTCTTTAAAATCAATGGCAAAGGCAGTACTTTCACACTTTAAAATTTGTCTGCCAATTCTCATGTTTGAATGTATGACAGTGTAACTTACAATATCTCATGAACATATGGGCACAGGGGAGAATTTCCTGAATAGAACTCCAATAGGTTATGCTCTAAGATCAAGAATTGACAAATGGGACCTCATAAAATTACAAAATTTCTGTAAGGCAAACGACACTGTCAAAAAGACAAAATGGCAACCAACTAACTGGGAAATGATCTTTACCAACCCTACATCCGACAGAGGGCTAATATCCAATATATACAAAGAACTCAAGAAGTTAGACTCCAGAGAGCCAAGTAACCCTACTAAAAAATGAGGTACAGAGCTAAACCAAGAGTTCTCACCTGAAGAATATCAAATGGCTGAGAAGCACCTAAAGAGATGTTCATCATCCTTAGTCATTAGGGAAATGCAAATCAAAACAACCCTGAGATTTCATCTCACACCAGTCAGGATGGCTAAGATAAAAAACACAGGAGACAGCAGTTGTTGGTGAGGATGTGGAGAAAGAAGAACACTCCTCTACTGCTGGTGGGATTGCAAGCTGATACAACCACTCTGGAAAGCAGTCTGGCGGTTCCTCAGAAAAATGGGCATGACACTCCCGGAGGATCCGGCTATACCACTCCTGGGCATATACCCAGAGGCTTCTTCTGCATGCAATAAGGACACATGTTCCACTATGTTCATAGCAGCCTTATTTATAATAGCCAGAAGCTGGAAAGAACCCAGATGTCCCTCAACGGAGGAATGGATTCAGAAGATGTGGTATATTTACACAATGGAATTCTACTCTGCAATTAAGAAAAATGAACTCACGAAATTCCTAGGCAAATGGTCAGAACTTGAAAATATCATCCTTAGTGAGGTAACCCAATCACAAAAGAACACACATGGTATGCAGTCACTGATAAGGGGATATTAACCCAGAATCTCAGAGTACCCTAGACATAATTTGCATATCAATAGATTTCCAAGAAGATGGAAGAAGAGACCCCTGGTCCTGGAAAGACTGGATATAGGAGAATGCCAGGATAGAGAAGCGAGACGGGGTTGAATGGGGAAAAGAGAGAGGGAAGGGGGCTTATGGGACTTTCGGGGAGGGATAAGAGCCACATAAAACATTACACCAATTAGGAAGTATCTTTAGAGGCCTGTTTTTCCTGGGTTGGTCATGTCATGTTACTTAAGATGACTCCAACCCTGAATTACCAGTTTTAAATTAACTTTTATACCCAATAACTTGTAAGCCTATACTCTATAGTCAAGACATATAAAACATACTTATACCTTTAAAACCAATCAGAAACAAAAATGAAGTGACTACACAAATCTTATAAATTTAAAACAAACAAATATTTTCTTTTTTCTAGCTGTAATTTCAAGAGAAAAAAGCACGTTGGACCCAATAACCAAAGTTATATAGATTTTTCTAGGATAAATAGCCATCAGCTCATTTGCCCTACTTAAAATGCTGCTGGCCCTTTTATGGCAGCTTTTTTCCCTCCTCCGGCTGTGTTTGGCTCCTACCTAAATGTGGCACAGCGTAAATCAGCCTCCGCTGTGTAAACTGTGACTGTATTAAGAGCTGGACCACCAGCGGATGAAGCTTTTACCACCTTTTCTTTTCAGCATGAAACAGAACAGTTATTCAAACAACGAAACAAAGACAGACACAGACTGACTCGTGGACAAATTGGTGCACCAAAGACAAACAATCCATAGAGAGGGAAGCACGCGTGTTGTGCAGTACCCCACTATCTCCAGTAGGGTGCATAGAGGAAACGGGACCTCTTCATATCTTCACTTGTCCCTAGGAGCGTTTTAAAATCTATTTTCCTTCTCTCTTTTTCAGGTTTTTGAAACCTGTTTTTCTTTTTTTCTTTTCTTTTTTTTTTTGTTTTTTTTTTACTTTTTTATTTTATTTATTTATTTATTTATTTATTTTTATTTTATGCCCTATTTCTCTTGCCTGATGCAGTTCTAGACTGCAGACAATTTGCCTAACAGAATTCTCTGTCTCAATTCGCTGTCACACCCTAGCTGATCTCAGCATCAGGCCAACACTGATTCAATCTCGTAGTCCATATCCCTTCTACACTTCTGCAGCAATAACCTTTAAAAACTGACATTTTTTGTTATTTTGTCTTCTTTTTTTTTTTTTTTCTTTTTTTTTTTTTCAGAGCTGAGGACCAAACCCAGGGCCTTGCGCTTGCTAGGCAAGCACTCTAAAAAACTGACATTTTTAGTGCTAAAATTAATACTCTATGTTGCCTACTGTGCTGAATACATAACCTATTTTCCGTTTCCGTGGATATCCACCTAAGACAAGGTCTCTCAGTTGGTCTCTTCATTTCCAGATTCAGCGTTCCGGCACCAATCTGTAACTGCCCGCGGTTACTTTCAAACAGGTTACCGGGTTCCCTTGAACGAGGTCTGGGGAAAGAAATGGAGTGATGAGAGAAACATGGATTAAGACAACATGGGCTGTTCAAAGTCTGTGGTTTATTGGGGGGACTGACAATTTAAGGTTTGGGGGCAAGACCCTTTCCCCAAGTTTTGAGAGTCTGCTCAGCAGGCATCAGCCCCAATGTGGGTGTTGGTTTCTTGGCTTTGCTGCTCTGTGGGATGGCTGTGTCTCTCAGGAAATTGCAGGTCCCTTGGAGAAACAAAGGGCTTCACCTTGGTGTTAACTCTCCTCCCCAGGTGGGAAACAGTGGCCAGCCTTGGAGTTCCAAAACTCCCGCTCAAGGGCTGTGCGGGAGGGCACACTTGTGGGGTGTCCCTGACCTCTCTGCTTCCTCTTTTTCTTCATACCTCTCCTCTGTATGACTGCCTGAACTCTGCCTAATGTTTGTCTATGATATTCTGCATCAGTTGCTGGATGAAGTCTCTCCAGTTTCTTTGATGCTGAATTTACTAGGCTCCTGTCCCTTTACACCTTACAGACAGGACAAACTGTAGGTTGAAGGTTTTGTGGTTGGGTTAGTGTTGCATTGCCTCCAGCTAAGACCTTGCCTAGTTAGAGAAGATGACTATTTCAGGCCCTATGTGCCCCATGACTAGAATCTTTGTTAAGTTCACTTTCCATGGGGTAAACATTCCATGGAGTTCCCATAGCTTTCTACCTCAACCCTGAAATGCCCTCTCGCCCCCAATTCCAATCTTTTCTGTTCTCCTTTTTCAGAGTGATCTTTACCTCACCTCTTAAGTATTCATTGTTTTTTAATTAGATATTTTCTTTATTTAGATATCAAATGTTATCCACTTTTCTGGTTTTGAAGGGACAGAAAATGCAGCCTAGCTCTCCAATGGCCCCAATAAGTCAGAAGTTTAGAAATACCTTCTCACTGCTAAGTAGCCATGAATACCTCAAATTCCAGACCCTGCTCTCTGCCAGTGAAGTGGGTAAAAGGTCACACTTCTTGCTATTCCAGAGACTGCTTTCTGTATAGAACTAGGTGAAAGGGAGTAAGACAGACCTTTGAATACGTGATTCTGCCCTAGAAAGATAACAGGAAATGAGCTGACTAACCACGTATCTAGCTTCAGTAAATTACTGCTGGCGCCTTAAAGGGAAGACAACACGCTGAAACTGCTTATCTGTAAATTGCTGGCGCCATAGAGGGAAGATAACACGCTGAAACCTCCGGTCCTATCTAAACTATAATTTGTTACTCCCACTAAAACGCAAACCTCTGAAACTATAGGAAACTGGTTGGTTCACAAAGAGCGAGCTTAGATATTTTAAAATGATTGGCCTAGAAACTATAGAATGGTACAAATCGATTGGCCCTCACCGTGCGGGCTCGGGATGCTATGAAATGATTGGCTCACAAGGCGCGGGCTTTGTTGTAACCCTATAAAAGCTGCCCCAATTCTGCACTCGGGGTCCACAGTCCTCTACCCCTGTGTGACGTACGACTGTGCACCCCAGCGCGCTTGGTATTAAAGTCCTCTTGCTGTTGCATCAAGACCGTTTCTCGTGTTTTGAGCTGTCACCTTTCCTGAGTCGGAGCGTGGGGGTTCCTCTCGCCTTGAGGGCCTTTCAGTTTCCCCTGTGAAAACCCCCTATCCCATTCCTACTACCCTGTTCACCAACCCACCCACTCCTGCTTTTCTGTCCTGTTATTCCCCTATACTGGGTCATCAAGCCTTCACAGGACCAAGGGCCTCTCCTCCCTTTGATGTCCAACAAGGCCATCCTCTGCTACATATGCAGCTGGAGTCATGGAACCCTCCATGTATACTCTTTGGTTGGTGGTTTAGTCTCTGGGAGCTCTGGGGGTACCAGTTGCTTCATATTGGTGTTCCTCCTATGAGGCTGCAAACCCCTTCAACTTCTTTGGTTCTTTCTCTAGTTCCTCCATTGATGACCCTGATTAAGTACTCATTGTTTTTTTTTTTTTATTTTCTAAGTTTTTTTTTATTTACATTCCAAATCATTTCCCTTTTCCTGTACCCTCCCTCCCTGAAAGTCCCATAAGCCCCCTTCCCTCCCTCTTTTCCCCATTCAACTTCCTCTCTCTTCTCTGTCCTGGCATTCCCCTACATCCAGTCTTTCCAGGACCAGGGGTCTCTCCTTCCATCTTCTTGGAAATCTATTGATATGTGAATTGTGTCTAGGGTATTCCAAGATTCTGGGTTAATATCCCCTTATCAGTGACTGCATACCATGTGTGTTCTTTTGTGATTGGGTTACCTCACTAAGGATGATATTTTCCAGTTCTGACCATTTGCCTAGGAATTTCGTGAATTCATTGTTTTTAATTGCAGATTAATTAATTCCATTGTGTAAATATACCACATCTTCTGAATCCATTCCTCCGTTGAGGGACATCTGGGTTCTTTCCAGCTTCTGGCTATTATAAATAAGGCTGCTATGATCATAGTGGAACATGTGTCCTTATTGCATGCAGGTAAAGCCTCTGGGTATATGCCCAGGAGTGGTATAGCAGGATTCTTCGGGATGGTGTGACTCTATCCAAACAAGTGAAAGATCTGTATGACAAGAACTTTAAGTCTCTGAAGAAGGAAATTGAAGAAGACCTCAGAAGATGGAAAAGTCTTCCATGCTCATGGATTGGCAGGATTAATATAGTAAAAATGATCATCTTGCAGAAAATAAAAAGAAAAAAAGAACCTCTGGGGGAATCAGTATCCTGGACCTCAAGCTGTACTACAGAGCAATAGTGTTAAAAACTGCATGGTATTGGTACAGTGACAGGCATGTAGATCAATGGAACAGAATTGAAGACCCAGAAATGAATCCACACTCCTATGGTCACTTGATCTTTGACAAAGGAGCTAAAACCATCCAGTGGAAAAAAGATAGCCTTTTCAACAAATGGTGCTGAGGTCCGGGATACTGATTCCCCCAGAGGTTCTTTTACTCTTGAGAATAGTTTTAGCTATCCTGGGTTTTCTGTTATTCTAGATGAATTTTTGAATTGCTCTTTCTAACTCTATGAAGAATTGAGTTGGGATTTTGATGGGTATTGCATTGAATCTGTATATTGCTTTTGGCAAGATGATCATTTTAGTAGAGTCACACCATCCCGAAGGATCCTGCTATACCACTCCTGGGCAGAGGCTTTACCTGCATGCAATAAGGACACATGCTCCACTATGTTCATAGCAGCCTTATTTATAATAGCCAGAAGCTGGAAAGTACCCAGATGTCCCTCAATGGAGGAATGGATTCAGAAGATGTGGTATATTTACACAATAGTATACTACTCTGCAATTAAAAACAATGAATTCACGAAATTCCTAGGCAAATGGTCAGAACTTGAAAATATCATCCTTAGTGAGGTAACCCAATCACAAAAGAACACACATGGTATGCAGTCACTGATAAAGGGATATTAACCCAGAATCTCGGAGTACCCTAGACACAATTCGCATATCAATAAATTTCCAAGAAGATGGAAGGAGAGACCCCTGGTCTTGGAAAGACTGGATATAGGGGAATGCCAGGACAGAGAAGCGAGAGGGGGTTGAATGGGGAAAAGAGGGATGGAAAGGTTCTTATGGGACTTTCGGGGAGGGAGGAAACAGGAAAGGGGAAATGATTTGGAATGTAAATAAAAAAACTTAGAAAATAAAAAAAAAAAAAAGAGAGAAGAGGAGGCAAAAGAGAAAAGGAGGGCTGAAGGGTATCTAAGACAAGAGCCTAAGAGTGAAGGACAAGGGTTCATATATTCAAGAGAACAGTAATCAGGTAGTGGTTTAGGCCAAGTAATTAGAGTGTTTAGAGTTCCCAGACCCTTTCAGGTTTATTTGATTCTCCATAGCTGTTAGATTTTCCTGAGGTACGGATTTAGAGAGTTTAATTTTCTCATCAGATATGTGAATAGTATTTAGAGAAAGAATACAAGCAGAAGAAATCAAAAGTCAATTATATTCCAATATGTTCCCCATCTCATTTTGATTTTCTTGGAATATGCTGCTTCTTTAGAATTGAAAGATAATATGAAATTTGGTATAAGTACAATAGTCCCTTCTTGTTTCTAGAGTGACTGTGCGTGCTATGGATTGTACATATTCCAATATAACATTGAAAATGATAGGTTCTTACACACATTAAACAAACTTTGGATTGTTGATAATTTTTATAATATGGATACTGTGTAATATAGCTGCTGTGGATTATTGAGGTAATCATGGTATAATAGAACATGCTCAGTATACATGTAATATATGTTTTGAGTCTTTGCATGCCAGGTTGGTTGAATCCATGGATACAGAATCATCATTGGGTTAGATATAATGATAACACTTTACCCATTAATTTTCAGGATATGCTGTGAGGATATATAACACTATGTTCTGTGATTTTTAATTATCTTATGGGTGACATTAAAGGAAGCATCTTATTGTCTTTTCATCTGCTTTCATGATTGTACATTACAGTTGTATTTGCCCTAGTGACCACTTTGCTTTCTGGAACAAGGTTAGGTTTCTGGAAGGATTAATTTATGCTAATAAAACAGTAGGGGGTATAGTAATCACAATGATGACAGCAGTAGATGATTTATAATGCTGCTCACCTCTTTATTTTCATTTTGTATAATGCTTGAGTAAAGGTTGTTTCTTAAGCCTTTAAAGATTCCACAGAAAATTCCATAGTGCCTTGCTTTATTTTATTCTGACTTCATGAACTTAGTTTTCTCAACCAGTTCCAAAAACTAGTAGGGAAAGTTGGGGCGGAGAGAGGTTGAGTTGTTAAGAAATTGGAAGGTGGAATTGTATTTTATTGTACTATCACAGGAGGTTGAGTAGGAGAATTTCTTGGAGGTCCATCAGAGGGAGGAAGAAGGGGAGACTGATGAAATTCTGGAACAAAGGGTCGACCATATGGTTGGCCAAATTCTGGACCATAGGGAAAAAGACGATGAAGATAAAGAGGAGGAGCTAGGAGAGGTGGCAGTCCTCCATGATCATGGTGTCCTAGACACTCACCAAACTGTGGGAGGAAGAAAAGAAACAATTTTAAATTAGATATTTCCTAGACAATTATTAGCATATACACTTTCTTAGCAAGGTGTAATTTTAGATAACTTCTAACAGTTCTCTTCCAAGACATGTGCTTGCCTGAGTTTGTAAACCACGTTCTTTTAAAAAATTCTGTAACATTGGAAGCAGAAGTTAGAGATTTCATGTTGCAGACAACTGTTTTTGACTTATAATAAAGGTTCTTTTTTACTGCAGAGAAGCATGTAACAATTAGGCTCTATGAGATCAGAGTGGCCTCTGGCTTATGACCTGCAAAAAGCTGACATACTTCTCATGGCCCTTTTCCACTGTCTTGGTCTTTACCCATACTTACCGTGATCTTGATATAATCATTGATGTTATGGTCTTGGAAGTGAGGTAGAGTACATGGTATTTGTGTTCTGAGCATGGATTACTGTGCTTACTATATTTTGTAGTTCCACCTGCATTTCTGAAATTTTCATATTATATATTTTTTATGAATAAATAAACTTGAAGGGAAGCTGGTGGGAATTCAATAGAATTAGAAAGGAATGATAGTTAACATAGTCCAGTGTTGGTAAGAGGATTGTGGATCTGGGTTGGGGGAGACTAGTGTGAGTTCAAGGAAAATCCACCCTATTGGAATATGAAAATACAACACAGAAGCTTGTTACTTCTTATTAATTAAATATTAATAAACAAATTTGTGGCCACTCAGCACTATGATACAGGATGGAATTTTATGAAGTGTGAAAGGATGTCCTTGGGATGAGGATGGAACTGAATTCCAGGTTCCTCTTCTGCCTCCTGAGTCACTTGAGAAAAGAACATGTCAATGCTCAGTGTAGACTATGTCAGGACAAACAGGCTTCTTACAGTCCTCATTTTTGGAAATTCATTTTGCAGTCCCAGAAACCTGATACATGTTTTTAAGTAAAAGTCCTCAAAAACACTCAGAGACTTGGTTTCCCCTTTTTGTTCGGAGCATACAGGTTCTCAATGAAAGCATAAATTGCATTGAATAGAAAGAAAATCTTATGAACAAACTCTTAAGCTGACTCTTAGTAGACGTGGTCACTGAAATGAATCCCAAATGGAAGTAATTGCCATACATATTCGGAGATGTCTCTGTCACTCAAGAACTTAGAATTATTCTGGGTTTTAATTCCAATAACTTTCAAAACATGTTCCACAGTTTGTACTTTAAGAAATATGTTTATCCTAGCATCTGCAAGGTCTAGATGTGTTTCATGTTTCTATATAGACTGAGTAGTTACAATGCAAGGTGTTTCAAATATAGGCCAAAGAGATGCTGAATTATTGTGTTTCTAGTGTAAATGCTGTGGTTGTATCATGTACTACTGGCATGACTAAATAAAACTCTGGTTTTTTATTTTTGTTCTTTGGAAAATGGTAATCATACATGTTTCACCATCCTGGCGTCATAAGATTATTTGTGTTATAAGGATTTTCATGCCTGAGTCCTATTCAGAGCACATTTGCTATGAGTTTTTAATATTGTCTATATGTCTAGGCAGTGCTTGCCTTGGGACAGCACTTGGTGAACATTCAGTGTCTCAGTTGCTATGCCAAAACAAAGTTTAGTGATATTTCCTAAGGTTCAACAGTAAAAGTAAACACAGTTGAAAAGTGTTGAAGGAAACAAATGCATGAGGAAGTTGAAGTGCTTTGGATAGATGAAAGGTTAAGAATTGCTTCAGTGGCAGGGATATTTTTGAAATGAGGTGGGAAGACTATAGAACACAAAGAATCATGCCAACCAGAGGGACAGTATGTGCTCTTCTTCCTTGTGTTCTTTCTCTAATTTGTCCAGCTGACACATTGCCTTCACTAATTCCAAAGTTTAGGATAACCCTAAACACTTGTTCCTTAAAGATCAACTCCATTAGCAGTGGCAAATATGCCATGGGCACTTTATGGAACAACATTTGTGTCCTTAGGTACTGCCTTTTAATCTTCTCAGTTTCTTTGGTCTGCCATCACCTGTTTTATAGAAGCTTATATTTTCTATGTTGATATCAACTTTCTTTCTCTCTCAGTTTTTTACCTCATCTTGAGCCCCCCTACTTATCTGTAGTTGGCTCCCTTCTTTCTTCACCAAGAGGTTGCTGCAGGTAAGAATCAACTTCCCTGTCTGGGCCATGCAACCTGTAATGTCACTTATGAGTTAAGAGAACAACTTTTCCCTTGTTTCATTGGGAAAGTGACTTTTATTTTTAAACTCTGTACCTGTATGTCATTTCATTTAACTAGCACACTTCATTTACAAATCAACCACAAACACCATCCCAGAGCTTTGCACCTGCTCTTCAATTCTGTTTTGCCCACTCTCAACATCCTTTTCTGACTTTTGTTTGTATCATTATAACGACGTTTTAAAAATCCTGAACTGATACCCATCAGTTATCAGATTAAAACCTAAGGTGAGAGGACATGTTCACAAGGTTTAGAAAGAGAAACACTCCTCCATTGCTTGTGGGATTATAAAGTGATACAACCCCTCTGGAAATCAATCTGGAGATTCCTCAGAAGTTTGGAAATAGATCTACCTGAAGATCCAGCTATATCACTCTTGGGCATATACCAAAAGGATGCCCCACCATGCCATAGGCACACATGTTTTACTGTGTTCATAGCAGCCTTGTTTGTGATGGCCAGAAGCTGGAAACAACCCAGATGTCCCATAACAAGAGAATAGTTACAGAAAATGTGGTTTATTTACACAATGAAATACTAGTCAGCTATTAAGATTGAGGACATCCTGAGTTTTGCAGGCAAATGAATGGAACTAGAAAATATCAACCCAAGTGAGTTAACACATACCCAAAATGGCATGCATGGTATGTACTCACTAATAAGTGGATATTAGCCAAAAAATTACCGAATACTCAGGCTATAGTACACAGAACTCAAAAAGGTTAAGAAGCCAAAGAGCCCCCAGTAAGTATTCTTTAATCCCACTTGGGAGGTAGAAGAAAGCAACCACAGGAGGAAGGGTGAGGGAAGAAATGTCCTGTGTGGGAAAGAGGACAAGGAGGGGAAATGGGGAACATGATAAGGTAGTAGGTGGGGGAAAATGATTGAAGTCCTGAGGGCCATCAGAAAGAATGGACACAGGGAACCAAGGGAGGTATGTGGTGGTGGTGGGGGCAGGACTCTCCAAAATGTACTAGAGACCTAGGAGGTGAAAGACTCTCAGGACTCAAAGGGAGGGAGCGACCCTAGATGAAATGCCCTAGAGTAGAGAGAGAGAACTTGTTGAGCCCTCCTCCAGCAGAAAGACAGGCCAACATGATAGACAAACCCATCCCACAGTCACAATTGTGATCCACACTTGTTCATGTCTGAAAGAACTGCAGGGCCAAAAATGGAGAAAAGCCTGAGGAAAAGGAGGTCCAGTGACAGGCCTAAAGTGGGATGCAGCTCAGGGGGTGGCCTCAAGGCCTGACACTACTACTGAGGCTATGGAGTGCTCATAAAATGGTGCCTTATCATGATTGTCCTCTGAAATCAGGACCCAACAGTCAGATGCAGATATTTACACCTGACCAGTGGATAGAGCTGGTTACTCCTGTGGTTGAAGCTGGAAGAAGCTGAAGAGGAGGGCAACCCTTTAAGAGGATCAGCAGTTCCAATTAACCTGGACCCCCAAGATCTCTCAGACACTGGACAACCAACCAGACATCATACACTAGCTGATATTAGGCCCCCAACACATATACAGCAGAGGATTGCTGGGTCTGGGTTCAGTTAGAGAAGATGCGCCTAACCCTCAAGAGACTGGAGGCCACAGGGAGTGGGGAAGGCTGGTGGGGGTGGGGGTGTAGGGTGGGGGTGGGAATATCCTCATGGAGACTTCGAGGGGTAGGAAGGTGTGGGATATGGAACAGTCAAAGGGTGGACCAGGAGGGGAATAAAATCTGGAGTGTAAAAAGAAGATTAAAAAAATGGTTTTCTATAATCCATGTGTGCAGTTTTCAATGTCTAAAGCTTTGAAAAACTGCTTCTTATGAGAAAATTCAAGGAATTTGCATCCAGTTTCCTCACCACATGGTTAAGAATATTAAGATAACGGATGCAGAGCCATAGCATTGTTCAATGTGTGGTCTATGATCAATGAAAGGTAGCTACTAATTATAACTACTAGTGGATTCCCCTCTGACATATCCACCATTATCAGACCTAAAATGTAGTGTCTCCTCTCACTACAGAAATCATTGTTTCCACACACCCATCTAAGCAAATCACAACACTATACAATGATATGCTGGTCGGGACTTATATTGGAAAATAACAAACACACAAGCGAGAACTCCTTAGAGTTAATAATCAGGATTCAAAGGAAGTACTTACAAACGATGGGGGAAGTTATTTGAGAAAGGCCTGTTAGAGCAGATACAGAGATGGAAACTTGGAAAGCCACTGTGACTGAGAGAAGAACTGTACAGCAGCCGCAGAGTTATATTTAGATAAGACATATCCAAATAGGAGGACTCAGTCCCTCTACTCTGCATGGGAAAGTCTGGAGTATGTGTCTACCAACTCTCTTGCTTCCTCATTCTCTGTTCCACTCCCTTGGCATAAGAAGAAGTAGAGAACCAACATATGTGAAGCAGGGCTTCCAGACTTCCATGGGAAGAGTCCTAGACGGAAAGAATCAAGAGTGCCATGGGTAGGAAGATAGGTTGTTTCAAGAGTTACTAATGCATAGAATATAAAATTAATTGCAGCACAAATAATACATGCTGGACTTGTTCTAGTTCACATGTTTTGGCTTCTGTTGTGCCATTATCAAGAGAAGAGATTTATTTATTTTTAATAGCTAAAGATTGAATCTGCAGCTTTCTAAAAAAATACCCAAATGCCTGTATTTATTGTGCCACTGTTCACAGTAACCAAGTTTTAGAATCAGCTTTGTTGTCCCTCAACAGATGAATTGATAAAGACACTGTTGAACTTATACCCAATGGAATTTCCTTCTTCTGCAGTGAAAGGTGAAATTATGTGGTTTGCAAGAAATCCATGAGCTAGATACCACCATGCCAAGTGCCTTGAGTACCTCAAGCACAGAATTGAAGCATCCGCACAGAAATGTTCCTCTCAAAGGAAAGACAGAGACAAAAAATTGGAACAGAGACTGAATGAAAGGCCATTTAGATATTGCGCACCTAGGGATCCATTCATCTGCAGACACCAAACCCCCATACTATTGCTGATGTCAATAAGCTCTTGCTGACAGGAGCCTAATATGGCTGTTCCCTGAGAGGTCCTATCAGCACCTGACCAATACAGATGCAGAAACTCATAGACAACCATTCGACTGAACTTGGGAATCCCAATGGAAGAGTTAGAGGAAGGACTGAAGGAGCGGAAGGGGATTGCAACCTCATAGAAAGAACAATATCAACCAATCAGACCACCCAGAGCTCCTAGGGACTAAACCACCAACCAAAGAGTATACATAGAGAGATTCATGGCTCCAGATACATATGTAGCAGAAGATACCAATGGGAGGGGAGACCCTTGGTCTTGTGGAGTCTTGATGCCCCAGTGTAGGAGGATGTTAGAATAGAGAAGCAGGAGTGGGTGAGTGGGTGGAGGAGCACTCGCATAGAGGCAAAGAGGAAGGGGTATAAGGGATATGGGATGGTACTTTTGTGAAAGAGTAACTAGGATTGAGGATATCATTGGAAATGTAAACGAATTAAATGATTAATTAAAGAAAAACTAAACTGAGCCTTCTATTTTCACTTCTCTCTTAATGACAGTGAGTAGAGAATAAAGACATTCCTTAGGAAATGAACATTAATTAAACTCATTCCCTTCCTTAAATATCTTGCACCCCAGACTCTTTCCACTGCCTTCTTTTTCTCTGACCTCATTCTCTCTTTGCATCTCTGTAGTAAAGGTCAGGCATGCATGCCCTGTTCACTATGGCCCCTCACAGTCCTGTTTGACTCCTCCTATGTGCCCTATAACTTTTATTCATATTATTGATGAACTATTTAATTTCAAGACACATCTATGTTACTAATGCTCCCTCTACCTTGTTATTTCATTGACTCTTGGCAGACATGAGACACAAGGTATTCCATTTTAATTGTTAAACACTGAATGCAAGATCATTCAGAATATTATTGTTAGTTAATAATAGGGATAAAGTGTACTTAAAGCACTTATTTCACATTATTTTTATTTTTGATGCAACAAAGAATTCGCTGAATATTTTTGTGTTTCCCTTTGGACATCCTGATATTGATCTGGATATTATACAGTAGTAAACTTTCTTGTGTATATCTGTTATTTTCCTAATGATTTATTGTAAACTCTGTTACTATTATATTAAAACAGATTTTCAAGGTGGAAATTAAAGCAATTCATTGGCATTTCATTAGTAATTTACAGCTTGTTTATATTAGGAAATGCAGATAAATAAAGTTAAAATATCTGATATAAAAGTTAATAAGAGAACATGAAGGTCTGTCGTATGGATAATTGATACTCACCAGGAAGCATCCTACAAGAACACAGAGGTCAAAAACCAAATGGAATGGCTTCATCTTTTCCTAGCCCCTGGAAGGTAGCACAAAGGTTGGTTAGCGTTATTTTTAAAACTGAATAGCATTATTTGGGATATTTAAGACATGGTATGTATGTAGTGCAGTGTAAATTAAAATAACTTTCTGAATTTTATCTTTGACTCAATATTAGTAACATAATATTGTTAGGTCATAACATTTGACTCTCAAACGATGGGGCTAATTTTCACTTTTGACTTGTGAGCTGTTGGAGGAAAAATGCCACATATTTGTCCTTGAAGAGTCTGAGCAACAGAGGACTTAAAAAGAAAGCTTTAAGATTAACATTAGTTATTTTGAGATGAACATTTTTTTATAGAGAGCATCAAGTTTCTGGTAACTTGTATTTGAGATGTTACCACTGTAACTTGATCATATTTAATTTCTTATGACCTGTAAATAGATAAGGAAGAAGTCTTCCTATTAAATACAGCAAAATATTAAAGCATGACTTACTATGTAGACTAGTTTTAACAGTATACTTAGTCATTTTGTGTACAATGAATGTTCTCAAATCTGCTTCCTATTATGAAACTGTGTTCCATCAGTAACTAGGACAGAACAAAACAGAATTGTTTAGGCCTATTTTCTTCTCAGTTTCTCAAGCTTTGTGATAATTTTCTGTAGCTAGACGGCCTGAGTTCTTCTTTTATACCAGTGTAGGCAGTGTCTGTCAGATCCTTTTGTCGACCTTGTCGATAGCTTCAGTGTGGGAGCTGAGCAATCCAAACCTGAAAAGAGTCTTAGGAAAAGTTTTTCACTAGGTATTATGAGCAAATGTCACATATCAGTTTTTCTTAAAGTAATTTTTATATGACACTTAAAAACAAGCAAAATTAGTTGTTAATATATTCTTTAGAGTAATTCTCTTTCAGAATACATCTGAGAGTAGCCAATCACTAAGAATATTAAAGAACCACAAGGTATAGGAAGGAGAAAAGGGAATTGCAGACTTTGGTGAACTCACTATCCTATGTAAATACTTTTCTGCTGCTTGCATAAATTTTCAAAATGTAATACATTTTATGACTTACAGTTTCATGTAGGTATTTATTCTTGCAGTAATGAAAAAAGAATATCTTATAAGCATCCCATTCAGATGCTACCTCTGAAGGATGGGTAATATGTAACATGAAGTTAAAGAACTTAATATTCCTAGGTACCTACCTAACTTAGAGAAACTTCTTAGCTGGTGAATGTGCTAGTCAGAAGCACTCTGGTCAGTTATGTTTGAGTGGTAGAATAGGGAGAACCAGAACTCTCAGCTCTTATATATGTTGTATTATAATTTCATTGGCAATAAAGAAATACAAGTCTGAAGATAAAGCAACGTCAGCTGATGATTTACAGGCAGGGAGAATCCTTGCCAGTTTGGCAGTGTGTTCTTGCATTTTTTTTTTCCATTTTCCAATATACTAAGTTACTAAGTGGTTGAGGCTTCCTTAAGAGGCTGTTCAGTGAGTCAAAATGTGATTTTTGTTTCATATAAATACAGAGGGACCTCAGGTGCACATTCATTATTTTAAGAAAAAGGAGATGAATTGTTTGTTCTGATTATTTTTAGGACATCTTTTCTTAAGAAAAAGGAGATGAATTGTTTGTTCTGATTATTTTTAGGACATCTTTTCTTATGTGTTAATATCATGTTATTTCCTGTGTCATCTTAAAAATAAATGTTACTTAGAGTGTAAAATCATTTAAAAATTTGAATTTTCTTGTGATTTTAAGAGAATGGGGGTTGTGGGAGTGGGGACATCCTTGTGGAGACTTGGGGTGGGGGGTAGGAGATATGGGATGTGGAACACTCAGGGGTTGGAACAGGAAGGGGATAAAATCTAGAGTTTAAAAAAAAAAGATCAAATACAATTTAAAAAACAAACTAATCAAACCAAAACAAAATGAGGAGGCTGTGTTATGAAATAAAAGAGTATATAGTATGATAAATGAGAAAGAGCAACTTCGTGCCATCAATCCAGGCAGCCAAATGATTTTAAAGAATCCAAACACACAAACACATATGCTGGAACATATACAGATAACCAGGTGTTTGGCTTGAGATTTTCACTTTAATGCTGGGAAGGTAAGCATGCAAAAGACATGGCAGACAAGACTATAACCAAAACAATCCAAAGCAAACAAAACAAAACAAAAACTAAACCAAAAATTTTACAAAATACTTTGAGTTAGTTTTGTGTTGTCAAACTACTTCTGGGAATGGGGCCTGCCCTAAAGTGTGGTTCACACACACAGAGAGATATCTTTGGAGGAAATATCAATCATGTATTAATTGCAAATAGCTTCCTGGTAGTTAGTGATGGAAGCCCATGTCCACTCATAGTCTCAGTGCAAGAACTCCATTGAAGTCTTATAGGAAACTGTGTAGGCATTGCACGTGTTGCCTTGAGTTCATATGTGTATCAGTCCCGATGTGTATGGAAGTCCCTGTGTTCCTGGAGTCACCAGTCTCCTCTGGATCTTATAATCTTTCTGCATGGATATGATGGGAGGGCTTTGATGAAGACACCCCACTTAGGACTGAGGGTTCCAAAGTATTTCATTCTTTCCACAGGGTCCTGTTATGGGTCTGTATTTTAGTTCACATCTACTATAAGAGGAAGCCTTTTCAATGAGGACTGAGTGAGGTACTGATCTATTGGTATATCAGTATGTCATTATGAGTTTGTTTATTGCTATGTTCTCTTGTTAGAATATTAGTATTAGATTTTCCCTTAGGACCATGACTCATGTAATCATAGATTCTTAACCACTTTAGCAGGGTCAGGTATGGGTTTCATCTAATATAGTGTGTATTAAATCCAGTCAAATAGTGGTTGGTTAATCCCATAACTTTTGTGCCACAAAGACACCAATATTTATTGCAGGAAAATCTCTCTTATAGGTGAATGAATAAAAAAGAGAGAAGTACATGTCAACAAAGATAGAAATGATCACTAATTTAGGACTTTCAAAGTTTTGACCTAATACTCTCTAGAAGAATACTTTCATAGAGCTGATGTCTCTCATCACAGGAAATCCAAAGAACAAGAGAATCATGCTATTGCTTTGATAGAAACTAATGTAATAGGTAGGAATATTTTCCTAATATAGTTTTACATTAACACATGTACACACAGAAATACAGTGACATTTGATATTTGATATCTTTTGCCCTTTGGTGAGACGCTTATTTCTGTTGATATATAAAAGCAAAACTATTATTTTCAATTTGAAAATTATCCATATGAGATTATTTTGCATTATTTGCTCATATTAATTAGTTTCTCAATTAATGCTTTCCTAAATATATATCATGCTTTAGAAGTTTTAGAATGCTTAAAAAAATCTGTGGAAGAATGGAAAGATCCCATTTTCTGGATTGTAAAGGTCTGGCCTTGTCAGATGTGGTTAGGGGTAGAACTGGCAGAACAGAGACAATCTACATGTCTGGCTTCTTCTGCAGAGTTGGTGCAATATCCCTACACTGAAAAGTTCAAACAATGTTGCAATGTCCCAGCACCCAAAGTTACCAGGACACTGAAATCAGGTCAAAATCCATATTATCAACAGAGCATAATCATAGTAATTATTTATGAGGAAAATCTTTCTTTCCTTCTAAAAGTTTTAAGGAAAATCCCATTAAATGTTCAGACCAGAAGGAGATTACTTTATATCAAGCAGGAAAGTGGTCTTTTAGTTTTACCTGATTGTCTTAAGCTCATAAATATAAACTAGAATACAATTTCTATTTTTACCTGATACATAAATCAAACAATTTCACTTCTTTCAATGCCTCTCTTTGGTAGTGTTCCTGGATTTAGCTTAAATTTTGTTTATTTATTTTGAGAATTTCATGATTAGCACTAAAGCTACAGCACCCCAACCCATTTTCTCTCCCCTTTCTAATGCCTGTTTTCCTGCTTCTCTGTTCATGATTTCTTCCTTATTAATTATTTAAAGGTATACACATTTGTCTATGTACATCCATTTATACAAACACACATATATGTATATGTGAACACAAACACATTGTGAACAAATAGGAAATGTGTGACACTATGAAAAGCCTTAAGGCCATGCATAGGCTTAGGATGTGATTTACCATTGCATATATACACAATCGTATCAAATACATATTGATTGCTAGATACCTTTAAATGAAATGATCCACAGAAGAAATAGTACTATGTTTTACTCAAGTAATTCTTGAAAATATCACAATAGATGAAAAAAAATATTGCTTGCAATAGTCATAAAGAGAATTTATGTAGATCTGTAGGCAGTTTGAATTTTCTTCCTGTGATATCCAAAACATATACCTTTTTAAGATTATGATATAGTTGAGAGCAAGTATAAATTTTCACTTCTTCATTGTATCTATTATCATCATAATTTTATATATTACCCAGTCTCCACATGTGAAGAGTTTTCATTGGTTCTAAGGTTGTAAATATTACAAGTATTCTGGGGATTTTTAAGTATTTAGACAAAGGCTTTCTTCTTGTCAGTGTCCTCTGCATAATAGCAGAGCTATTCTCACAGTACTTATTCTGTGTCAGGTTTTTAAAATGATGTGACCCAAGAGCTTCTGCCCTGGGTACTAGCTTTCATAATTCCACAGAGTAGCATGAAAGACTCCAAGGAAGGAGAGCAACCAACACTCTTGCCCAGCTATGATGCCTGTGACCCACAACAATGATTACCGTGGCATTCTAACACTATGGGTGCAACAGTGCTATATGGACCTTGGTAACCAAGAGCTTAGTTGGACTTAAGGTCCATTCAACAAGAGATCAATCATGCCTGAGGCTATATCTGTGTCACTACCCAAGGCTACAGAATTCAGAATTTTGGAGAACCTACCACCGCTTTAGTTAGCTGCAGTAATAATAATCTACGTGCTTAAAATTTATTAGTCTATCACAGGTCAGTGAAGTTCTCACCACTCATCAAAATAGTTCCTTTTTAACTGATTCAGAATATTACAGAAAACCAAAATAGATCACAATGCAAAGAACAACAGCCTGTGTATTGCCCAGTCACTTCTGAGACCTAAGCAGCTTAGCTCCTATACCTAAGACTCAGGGATCATTGCAAAAGATAGAGATGAAAGAGCATTAGTGCTAGAGGGAAATGATGCTTTCTGTGAGATTGGAGTTCTTAGTAGCATCAGACAAGCTATATTCATGACTTCTCATCATCATGGCCTTCTAAGCAGGACCTGGGGAAGGATGATATCAGTAGTCATGTTAACATGGAAGGGGGAAAACTCATAAAGCTCAATCCTAGACAAAGAAGTACAGACAACTAAGGAGTGCTGAGAGTGGGCAAATTGTTTTGCTCTAGGAAGAGCCTCCTAAATGGATAACCAATCCAAAATAATCATCCCTGAAATCATGTGTATACAAGTTACATTGCATAGACTAAGGATGTTGTATTTATATATTTTAGAATACATGTTGCAACAGCTAATAAGAAATGAGGCCATGAATTTTATAGAGATGAAAGAAGGTCATTTGGGAAATTTTGGCAAGAGTCAAGGGAAGGGTGAAAATGAGGTGATTATAATCATAAAAATAAAATTTATCATTAAGTATGGTCTAATAAGGTTTTGAAATGTTTTTTGGAAGATATGTATATGCTATAGTCACTTAGCATAACACTTTAAGGAACTTGAATATCTATTGTTTTAGGTATTGTTGGCAGGTCTTGGAATGAACATTCCATGGTACTCAAAATAACAAATGATTCATATAGTTACAATTTGTATACATTACAATTGCTATGAAAATACTGTTTCATATACAATTATATACATAACAAATTAATAAAAAAGTGGCCATGAATATTAAAATCTAGAATTTGCCAAATATAAGGGGTCTCTTTTCTTCTCATTGATTGTGCCAAGGAATCTGTTGTCACACAAACACATATGCTCACGTATACCTCATACATAGAGTGTGTGTGCCTCTGCACATCTAGTTAGAAAATATGTTGGAATGTTTATTAAAACTACAGTTTGTCCTGTCTTCTTGCTTGTTGATATACTGACCATTTTAGATTGTTGTGAATCCTTTGCTGCCACTCACAGCAAGAGTGATGAAATCTCTATCTCTTGCATGATGTTTCCTGAAGCATTGTGGGAGGTAATTTGTGTAGCAGTTGGAGTATTGTTACTTGTAGCAGTTGGAGTACTGTCTGTAGATGTTGGAGTGATGTTAGCTGAAGCATATGGGATATTGCCTCCTGCCTCAGTTGGAGCAGTGTTCTCTTTGGTAGTTGAGATGGTCTCAGCTGCCTCACCATTTGTACAATTATCAGGCTGGATTCTGCTAGGAGGAGTGATACCATTGGCATCTATACATTTGTTGACAGAAGCAGCAGAAGTGGTTGTGATGGGTTGTGATAGTTGGAGGGTCAGAAGTGGCTTCCACATTGTGAGAGGGTGGCTTGCAGTGCTAGTTAATTGGGTGGTTAGGAGGAGAGGAGGCAAAAGAGAAAAGGAGGACTGGATGGAAACTAAGACATGAGCCTAAGAGTGAAGGGCAAGGCTTGATTGTTTTCAAGAGGACAGGAAGCAGGTAGTGGCTTAGGCCAAATACGGTGTTGAGAGTTCCAAGACCCTTTGGGGCTCACTTGCTTCCCTGTAGGTTATAGAGTTTTATGAGGTATGAATTTATATAGGTTAATTTACTCTTCAAAAATGAGCATAGTCTTCAAAGAGAGACTACAACTAGAACAAAGAAAAAGTCAATTATATTCCAATATATGCCCCCAATGTATTATTGAAGGAATCATGGTAGAAAAGATCATGCTCAGTAAACATCTAATACATTTTTTGACTCTTTTTCATGCAAAGTTGGTTGAATTCATGGATGTAGAATCTTCATTGGGTTAAATATAATGATGACATCTTCTTATCCATTATTTTTTAGGAAATGCTGTGTGAAGATATACCACCATGTTCTGTGATTAATAATTATTTGATGGGTGACACTCAAGAGGACATCTTATGGTCTTTTCATCTGTTTTCATGATTGTACACTACAGTTGTATGTCCCAAAATGAACACAGTACCTTCTGGAACAAGGTTAGGTTTCTGGAAGGATTATTTAAGCAAATCACACAGTAGGAGGTATGGTAGTCGCAATGAGGAAACTGGAGATGCTTCATAATGCTGCTCAGTTCTTTATTTTCATTTTGTATAATGCTTGGGTTAAGGTTGTTTCTTAAACCTTTAAACATTATTTCTCCCCAGATTCCACAGTACTTTGGTTTACTTTATCCTGACTGCCAAATGGAATTTATTAATTGCCACCACCTCCAAAAATTATCAGTGGAATTTGGGGCAGTAGGAGTAGTTATAGAGATATTGGCAGCTGGTATTGTATTTGCTTGTACTGTGGGAGGAGGTTGAGTAGGAGGATTGATTGGAGGAGGTTGAAGAGGAGGATTGCTTGGAGGTCTAGGAAGTGGAGGAGGTGGTAGATAGGGAGGATAAAAAACAATGGGAGGAGGGGGAGGAGGAGGAGGTCTTCGACCAAATCCTGTACCAAAGGGTGGAGGGGGAGGGGGAGGAGGAGGAAATGGCCCTCTAGGATCATGTCTTCTATGGCCTCTGTGACACTCACAGGACTGTAGGAGAAAAAAAATAATTTTAAGTTAGATATTTCACACAATTATTAGTATATATACTTTCTGAGCAAGGTGTAATTTAAGAGTCCAATTCTCCCAAGACATGTGCTGGCTTGAGTTTATCATCTATGTTCTTTTAAAAAAAATTCTGTGATGCTGGAAACAGAAGATATTAGAGATTTCTTTTTATTTATTTATTTATTTATTTATTTATTTGGTTTTTTGAGACAGGGTTTCTCTGTGAAGCCCTGGCTGTTTTGGAACTCATTCTTGTAGACCAGGCTGGCCTTGAACTCAGAAATTCTCCTGCCTCTGCCTCCCAAGTGCTGGGATTAAAGGTGTACACCACCAATTCCTGGCCTAGAGGTTTCTTGTTGACTTATAGTAAAGGCTCTTTGTAGTGGAGAGAAGCATATAGCATTTCAGTATATGAGATCAGAGTGGCTTCTGGCTCATGACCCGCAAAAACCAGGGACTCTTCTCATGGTCCCTTTCTAATCTCTCAGTCTTTACCCATATTGACCCTGACCTTGAATCACTCATTGTCATTACAGTCTTGGAAGTGAAAGAGAATACATGGTATTTTCTTCTGAGCATGGGTTACTGTTCTTACTGCATTCTGTAGTTCCACCTGGGTTTCTGAAATGTTCGTGTTATATTTCTTTTAAAATCAAAATATAAACATGAAGGGAAACTGGCGGGGATTCAGTAGAAATAAAAAGGAATGATACTGAATAAAAATAGTTCAGTGTGGGTAAGGGAATAATGAATCTTAAAAGGGGTGACTAGTGTGAGGTCAATGAAAATCCACCCGACTGGAATATGAAAATCCCACACAGAAGCTTGTTACTTAATGTTCATTAAATATTAAACAAAATTTGCACCACTCTGTACTGTACTGTGATACAGGATAGAATTTTATGAACTGTGAAAGGATTTCCTCGGGAGGAGGATGGAACTGCCTTTCAGGTTCCTCTTCTGCCTCCTGAGTCACCTGAGAAAAGGACATGTCTATGCCAAGTGTAGACTATGCCAGTACAAACAGGCTTCTTACAGTCCTAGTTTGTGCTAATTTATTTTGCAGCAACAGAAAATGGTTACATGTTTCTGAGTAAAAAAAAAAATCCTCAAACTACCGTGAGAATATATTTTCCCCATTGATCTGAGCACACAAGTTATCAATGAAAGCTTAGATGTCATTGAATGGAAAGAAAATATCATGGAAAAAAATCTTAAGTTCAGTTTTAGCAGATGTGGTCACTGAAATCAGTCCCAAATGGAAGAAGTTGCTATAAAGGATTAGGAAATGTCTCTGTAACTTGAGAGCTTAGGATTATTCTGGGTTTTAATTACAATAAGTTTCAACATATATTATAGAGTTTGTACTTGAAGGGCTAACTTATGTGTAGCAGTGGTGGGAGGTACAGATGTGTTTTTTGTGAGTCTATGGACTGAGTAGTTACAATACAAGGTATTACAAATATAGGTCAAAGGGAGGCAGAATACTCATCTCTGTAGTGTAAATACTGTGGTTGGAGTTCTACTTCTATCATGTACCAACTGTATGACTAAGGAAAACTCTGGTTTTTGTCCTTTGAAAATGACAGTCTAAAGGGAAATGATAATCACACATGTTTCTACATCCTGGAGTCCTAAGATTATTTGTGTCATAATGATATTCATGCCCAAGTCCTTTTCATAAGCTCATTTGCTGTTAGTTATTTAATATTGCCTACACGTCTAGGTAGTGATTGCCTTGGTACAGCACTTGGTGAGCACTCAGTGTCTCACTTGCTATGCTAACCCCCAGTTTAGTGATTTTTCCCAAGCTTTGACATTAAAAATAAACACAACTGAAAAGTGTTTTAAAGAAATAAACTCGTTAGGTATGTGGAGTTCTTTGGATCGATGAAAGGTTAAGAACTGCTTCAGTGGCAGGGAAGCCTGTGAAATGAGGTGGGAAGACTGTAGAACACAAAGGGCCAGGTCGACCAGAAGGACAGTATGTGCTCTTGTTCCTTTGCTGCTGACCCTAAGTAAAGCTGAACTGGACCCATTTCCTGACTTATCTGTTGAGTTCTTTCTCTTATTTGTTCAGCAGACACATTAAATGAATGTTCCCTAGGTTCAAAGTTTAGGCTAACCCTAAAATATGTGTCTCCTCAAGTTCAGTTCTGAGAGCTGTGGTAGAAGGTGACACGGGCAGTGTATGGACAGACATTTGTCCTTAGGCACTGTCTTTAATCCTCTCTAGTTTCTTTTGTCTGTCCTCTCCAGTTTTATAGAGGCTTATACAGTTCCACGTTGATACCACCTTTCTTTTGATTTTCTACCTTATCCTGAGCCCCCATATTTATCTGCAGATGGCTCCTTTCTTACTTCACAAGAGGTTCCAGCAGGTAGGAATGAACTGTCTAGGCCATGCAGACTGTAAAGTCACCGATGAGTTCAGAGAATGACTTCTCCACTGTTTCCTTGGGGATTGACCTTTTCCCCTTTACTCTATAACTTTTGTCACTTCATTTAACTAGCACACTTCATTTAGAAAATTATCTTACCTATGTCCAATCACTCAACAGTATCCCAGAGCTTAGCACCTGTCCTTCAATTCTGCTTAGTCTGATCTCAGTATTTCTCATCTTTTCTGATTTTTATTTCATCATTATAATGACTTTTTAAAAACCCTGAACTCTGCATTCTGTTTTTGCTTCTCTCTTAACTAAAGTGCACAGACGATAAAGACATTCCTCAGAAAATGAACATCAATTAATGTGATCCCTGCTTTAAAGAGCTTGCTCCCAAGGATCTTTATACAGCCAGCTTTTATTCTGACCTTATTTTTTATTTGCATCTCTGTAGTAAAGGTCAGGCATGCATGCTCTATTCACTCCTCATGGCCCCTCACAGTTCTGTTTGTCTCTTTCCCCCAACATGCGCTGTAATGTTTATTCATATTATTGATAAACTATGTTATTTCAAGACACATCTATATTACTAGTGCTCTTTCTATCTTATTAGTTCACTGACCCCTGTCAGACATTAGATACAAGGCGTTCCACTTTAAATGTTGATCACTGCATGCCAAATCATTCAGAATATTACTTTTAATTACCTAGACATAAACTGTGGGAAAAAAATAGTTCACATTACTTTTATTTTTTCTTTTTCTTTTTTTTTTAATGAAAAAGGAAGTAAAAACATTTTGTGATAAAATTAAAGATTTACATGGAAAATGTTTCTGACAAAATTGAAGAACCATATAGAAAAACACATTAAGATTGACAGTTTACATGGAAAATTAAAGAGTAGAATGGTAGACATAAAAAACATTACTAAATTAATTGAAAAAGGAAGCAGAAACATTTTATGATAGAACTGAAGATTTACATGGAAAATATTTCTAATAAAGTTGTAGAAAAATATAAAATAACGTTAAAATTGAAGATTATCATGGAAAATTACAGATAAAATGGTAGGCATAAAATATTTCTAAGTTGATTGAAAGTGGAATTATAAACATTTTCTGATAAAATTGATTATCTACAAGGAAAATATTTCTGATACATTCAAGGAATATATAGAAAAACACATTAAAATTGACTATTTCATGAAAAATTATACAGATAAATTGGTAGGCATAAAAATATTCTTAAGTTGATTGAAAGTAGAATCATAAACATTTTCTGATAAAACTGAAGATTTACATGGAAAATATTTCTGATAAAATTGAAAAATATATAGAAAAACATCACAATTGAAGATTATCGTGGAAAATTATACAGATAAAATGGCAGGCATAAAAGCATTTCTAAGTTGATTGAAAGTGGAATTATAAACATTTTCTGACAAAATTGAAGATTTACATGGAAAATATCTCTGATAAAATTGAAGGAAAATGTAGAAAAATGTTAAAATTGAAGATTATCATGGAAAATTATACTGATAAAATGGTAGGCATAAAAATATTCCTAAGTTGATTGAAAGTTGAATCATAAACATTTTCTGATAAAATTGTAGATCTACAAGGAAAATATTTCTGATAAAATTCAAGAAATACATAGAAAAACATGTTGAAACTGACTATTACATGGAAAATTATACAGATAAAATGGAAGGTATAAAAATGTTCCTAAGTTGATTGAAAGTAAAATTATAGACATTGTCTAATAAAATTGAAGGTTTACATGGGAAATATCTCTGATAATATTGAAGAAAAATATAGAAAAACATTAAAATTAAAGATTAGCATGAAAAATTATACCAATAAAATAGTAGGCATAAAAATATTCCTAAGTTGATTGAAAGTGGAATTATAAACATTTTCTGACAAAATTCAAGATTTACATGGAAAATATTTCTGATAAAACTGAAGAAATATATAGAAAAATATTAAAATTAAGGATTATCATGGAAAATAATACAGTTAAAAAGGTAGATATAAAAACATTACTAAATTGAAAGAGGAATCACAAACATTTTCTGATAAAATTGAAGATTTACATGAAAAATATTTCTGTTAGACAATACTTTTTGTTGGGGAATTGAGTCCATTGATGTTATAAGATATTAAGGAATAGTGATTGTTGATTCCTGTTATTTTTTATGTTATTTTTATGTTTGTGTGGTTACTTTCTTTTGGGTTTGTTGGAAAAAGATTTCTTTCTTGCTTTTTCTAGGTATAGTTTCCCTCCTTGTGTTGGCGTTTTCCATCTATTATCCTTTGTATGGATGGATTTGTGGAAAGATATTGTGTAAATTTGGTTTTATCATGGAATATCTTGGTTTCTCCATCTATGATAATTGAGAGTTTTGCTGGGTATAGTAGTTTGGGCTGGCATTTGTGTTCTCTTAGGGTCTGCATGAGATCTGCCCAGGATCTTCTAGTTTTCATTGTCTCAGGTGAGAAGTCTGGTATAATTCTGATAGGCCTGCCTTTATAGGTTACTTGACCTTTTTCCCTTACTGCTTTTAATATTCTTTGTTTAGTGTATTTGGTGTTCTGATAATTATGTGCCTGGAGGACTTTCTGGTCTGGTCCAGTCTGTTTGGAGTTCTGTAGGCTACTTGTATGTTCATGGACATCTCTTTCTTTCTGTTAAGGAAGTTTTCTTCTATAGTTTTGTTGAAGATATTTACTGGCCCTTTAAGTTGGAAATCTTTGCTCTCTTCTATACCTATAATCCTTAGGTTTGGTCTTCTCATTGTGTCCTGGATTTCCTAGATGTTTTGGCTCAGGAGCTTTTTGCTTTTTGCATTTTCTTTGACTGTTGAGTCAATGTTTTCTATGGTATCTTCAGCACCTGAGATTCTTTCTTCTATCTCTTGTATTCTGTTGTTGATGCTTGCATCTATGACTCCTGAATTCTTTCCAAGATTTTCTATCTCCAGAGATGTCTCACTTTGTGATTTCTTTATTGTTTCTACTTCCATTTTTAGATCCTGGATGGTTTTGTTCAGTTCCTTCACTTGTTTGTTTGTGTTTTCCTTTAATTTTTTAAGGGATTTTTGTGTTTCCTCTTTAAGGGTCTCTACCTGTTCACCTGTTCACCCATGCTCTCCTGTATTTCTTTCAGGGATTTTTGTTTTTCTTCTTTAAGGACTTTTACCTGTCGACCCATGTTCTCCTGTATTTCTTTAAGGGAATTATTTATGTCCTTCTTGATGTTCTCTAACAGCATCATAAGATGAGACTTTAAATCCAACTCTTGCTTTTCTGGTGTGTTGGGGAATCCGGGACTTGCTATGGTGGGAGAATTGGGGTTTGATATTGCCAGGTAGCCTTGGTTTCTGTTAGTAGGGTTCTTGTGCTTGCCTTTCGCCATCTGGTTGTCTCTGGTGTTAGTTGCTCTTGTTATCTCTGACTGGAGCTTGTCCCTCTTATGGGTCTGCAAGCCTGTGTGTGTTCTCCTGGGAGACCAACTCTCTTCTGTTAGGGTCTGTACATAGAAGGTGGTGGAGCTGTCTGGTTCCCTGCTGCAAATGCCAGCCGAAGGGAAGACTCTTGTCCCATCATCTCTACTGATGATATGCCCTGTGCCCTCCTAGCTGTACCCCTCCAGAGAGAAGGTGGAGATCTCACCTCCGCACTCAGAAGTGAAATTGCTTCTGGGAGATCACTCTCTCCTGGTGGGCTAAGCACAGAAGGCTTTGGAGCTGCCTGGTTGGCGGCCAGAAGGCTATTTTTATTTTTGATGCAACTTAATAATGAACATATCTGTGTTTCCCTTTGGCCATCCTGATATTGATCTGAATATTATGTAGTAGTAAACTTTCTTGGGTATATCTGTTATTTTCCTAATGATTTATTTTAAACTCTGTGACTATTAAATTAAAACAGATTTTCAAAGTGGAAATTAAACTACTTGATTGGCATTACATCAATAATTTGCAGCTTATGTATGTTAGGAAATGCAAATAAATAATGTTAAAAAGTCTGATATGAATGTTAATAAGGGAACATGAATGTTTGTGGCAGGGACAATTGATACTCACCAGGAAGCATCCTACAAGAACCCAGAGGCCAAAAACCAAATACAGTGGCTTCATCTTTTGACAGCTTCTGTAAGTAAACACAATGACTGGTTAGCATTATTTATACAATCAAATGGTATTAGTTGTAATGTAGTATATATGTAGTGCAGTGTATTTTAAAATAACTTTTGAATTTTATCTTAGATTCAGTATTAGTGGCATAATATTGTGAGCTCATAAGACTTGACTCTCAAATGATGGGGCTAACTTTCATTTTTGACTTGTGAGCTGATGGAGGAAAATGACACATTTTTGTCCTTGAAGAGTCTGAGCAACAGAAGATTCTAAAAAGAAAGCTTTAGCCTAAAGTGATTATTTTGAAATGGACATTTTTCATTTGTGCATTCTGTTTTACTTGAAAATTGCAGTGCTATAGCATCAGGTTTCTGTAAACCCATATTTGAGAGGCTATCACTTTAACTTGATCATATCTAATTTCTTATGACAAGTAATAGATAAGGAAGGAGTCTTCTTATTAAATACAGCAAAAGATCAAAGCATGACTTAATACATAGACTAGTTTTAACAGTACACTGAGTCATTTTGTGCACAATGAATGTTCTCAAATCTGCTTTCTATTATGCAACTGTGCTCCATCAGTAACTAGGACAGAAACAAACGGTGTTATTTAGGTCTATTTTATTTTTTCAGTTGTCTCAAGGGTTTTGAATAATTTCTGTAGCCAGATGACATGAATTCTTCCTTTCCAGCCCTGCACACAGTGGCCTGTGAGCTCCTCTAGTCAACTTTGGTATAAATGTGGGAACTGAGCAACAAAACCCTGGAAAGAATCTTAGAAATAGTTTTTCACTGGGCATGATGAACAAATATCTCATATTGGTTTTTCCTAAGCTATTCTCCATCTGATGTTTAAAACAAGCAAAATTAGTTGTAAATATATACTTTAGGATAATTCTCTTTCAGAATACATCTGAGAGTAGCTGTCATTAAGAATGTTAAAGAACTCTAAAGTACAGGAAGGAGGAAAGGGAATTGCAAACTTTGGTGGAATCACTATCCTAAGTGATCAACATGAATACGTTTCTGTTGCTTGCATAAGTTTTCAAAATGTAATACATTTTGTGAATCATGTAGGTCATAGTTATTTCATGTAGGTATTTATCTTCGCAGTATTGAAAATAGAGTATCTTATAAGCAGCCCATTCTTTTGAAACCTGACAACATTTAATATGAACTTAAAGGGCTTCATATTCCCGTGTACCTACCTTGGAGAAACTTCTTAGCTGGTAAATGTGCTGGTCAGAAGCACTCTGGTCAGATAATTTTGGGTGATAGAAGACTGAGGACCAGAATTCTAAGCTCTTATATATGTTGCAATGTAATTTCATTGGCAATAAAGAAACACAAGTTGGAAAATAAAGCAACTTCAGCTGATGCTTTACAGACAGGAAGCTTCCTTGCCAATTTGGCAGTGTGTTCCTGTAGTTTTTTCTTTTCCGAATATATTCAGTCACCAAGCGATTGAGGCTTCCTTAGGAAGCTGTACAGTGAGTCAAAATGTGGTTTTGTTTCAGATAAATGCAGGGCAACCTGTGGTGCACATTCTTTATTTTAAGAAAAAAAAAGAGATGAATTGTTTATTCTGATCGTTCTTATAGGACATCTTATGTGTTAATCTTGTGGTATTTCCTACGTCATCTTAAAATAACTATTATGTGAGAAGTACAAATATTTAAAAACTTGAATTGTGACTGTGAGAGAGGATTTAGTAAGAAAAAAATAAGAATTAAAAATCACTATTGAATCTATGTTACTGTATCACTACACACACACACACACACACACACACACACACACACACACAGAGAGAGAGAGAGAGAGAGAGAGAGAGAGAGAGAGAGAGAGAGAGAGAGAGACACTCACAGGGTACTTTGCTAATAGCATCCAAAGCTTCTAAAAGAAATGAAATAAATAAAAAGTTGAATTTTCTTGAGATTGCAAGAGCTTTTAGTAAGAAAAACAAGAAAGAGCATTACATTTGAGTAAAAGGCACATCTGTTCTGTTCTAGGGAACGCTGGTCACCCCCAATAAGCTGTTTACATGATTGCAAAGACTTGAGTTTTCTCTCAACTTCTGTCCTCGCTTAACAGGTTGGTAGGTGGTTCAAACTATACTTAATGGCAATAAGCATTGCTTCTCTGGTTTTTCCTATTAAATAATGAAGCAGTGAAAAAAAATCACTATTGAGTACACGTTGCTCTGTTGCCAAATAACAAATGCTCATACATATTCTCTCTTTCTCTAAATATATATTTATATGTATCTACATCTATATCTATATCTATATATCAGGGTACCATGTTAATAACTTCCATAGTATCCAAAATAAATACTCATCTCCTTAGAAAATGTAGATTTCAGTTTTTAGTTTTCATCTGTAATAATGAAGCAGTATTTTAAGTTTGAACTTGCAAGTTTCTACACATCTGGTCTCCTGCATTATTTTCACATTTACACAAAGTTGACCTAGCAGAGCTGTTTGTGTTTAGCGCTAGAAGTGAGCCCACAGCACTGTATTTGCACCAGGCTTAATGATTTGATTTTTGGGCTGATGTTTTTCTTTTGAAATTTGGGACTGTGTGTCATTAAGTTGCTCAGGCTGAACTGGTATAGTGTAGGTCAGTGGTCCTCAATTTTCCTAGTACTGTATATACTTCCTCACGTTTTGGTGACACCCCCAACCATAAATTAATTTTGTTTGTACTTCATAACAGTTATATATCATAATGTAAATATCAAATATTCAGGATATCTGATATGTGATCCCAAGTGACCCTGACCACAGTTGAGAACCACTGGTCTAGGTGGTCTTGGAGCTAACAATGTCTTCTGAGTGGCCATGAATGCAGATTTGTGCCATCAAACCAAGCTGAGAAAATGATTTTTAAAAACACACACACACACACACACACACACACACACACACACCTTGTGCTTGGTTTCACATTTTGTCTTAAATCCCTGAAATAGCAGGAAATATAAATTTATTCATCTAGAGAATAGTAAGAAATCTTATGTAGTTTCTTAAATTTTATATTTTATCTCTCTTGTGTATGATTATTCTAAGATATATGAATTCTTTTATTTTTTCTGCCTCCCTCTGTTGCTTCCAGATCCTCCCTACCTTTATACCCACTCAACTTTATGTTGTTTCTCACTCTCTTTAAAGCAAAAACCCAAGATGTCAACAACGAGGAGACCCCACCCACCCACCTACACACACACACACACACACACACATACACACACACAAATAAAAACCCACAATGGAACCAAAATAAAAAGGGGAAAGACATAGCAGACAAAACAATACAAAAACAAAAGAATCCAAACAAAGCTAAGTGAGACAAAAAGTTTACAAAATACCATTAATTTAGTTTTCTGTTGTCAGACTACTTCTGGGGATGGAGCCTGCCCTGAAGTGTGGCTCATACACATAGTGAGATACCTTTGGAGAAAATACCAATCATGTATTAATTGCAAATAGCTTCCTGGTAGTGATGGAAGCCCATGTACACTGTCTCAGTGCAAGGACTCCATTGGGCTTGAACCTGTGTAGGCTTCGCATGTGTTGCCTTGAGTTCATATGTGTGTCAGCCCCGATGAGTATGGAAGGCCCTGTGTTCTTGGAGTCACCAATCTCCTCTGGATCTTACAATCTTTCTGCATGGGTATGATGGGAGGGCTTTGATGAAGACATCCCACTTAGGACTGAGTGCTCCAAAGTCTTTCATTCTTTGCACAGTGTCCTGTTGTGGATCTGTGTGTTAGTTCACATCTACTATAAGAGGAAGCCTTTTCAATGAGGACTGAGTGAGGTACTCATCTATTGGCATATCAGTATGTCATTATGAGTTTGTTTATTGCTATGTTCTCTTGTTAGAATATTAGTATTAGATTTTCCCTTAGGACCATGACCCATCTTATCACAGATTCTTGACCACTTTACCAGTGTCGGGTATGGATTTTGTCTAATACAGTGGGCCTTAAATACAGTCAAAAATCGTTGGTTACTCCTATAACATTTGTGCCACCATGACACCAATATTTCTTGCAGGTAAATCTCTCTTATAGGTTCCAGTGTTTGTAACTAGGTTGAACTATATAGTAGGCTATATAATAGGTGTAAGATATAGGTGTATATAGTAGCTGTAGTTTCATCCAACTGTCAATGCTTAGAGATAAAAAGTGATTTGGAAATCACAGATATTGTATCAATAAACACAAGGCAACATTAATTATAAATTACTGCTTCTAATATTTATGTTGTTGGAGCATCAGTACCTTTCAAAATACTATAGCAATATAAGGAATTATAAAACTCCAATTATTGGTTGCAAAGTTTTATTCTTATCTGTTACTGAGATGCCACAGGCCTAAACATCACTGAGGATAGTTCTATGAGAGAGTTAATAGCTGAAAGAATCTTTCCTTTGACAGTTCAGTCTGGGGCAGGATCACTATCTCTTTCTTTTTTGATGCTAATCCAAGGGTTTTAAGTCAGGTGTGATATACATTGTAATGGGTCATTGCCTATGAAGAAAAGAGAATTAGCTCTGTCAGGACTGATTGTTTCTGATAGAGCTGCAAGAAGAAAAGCATTAGAGCAGCACTGAAAAAACAGAAGCACACGTTGACCAAGAGAGAAATGATCACTCATGCCAATCCATGGCTTTCAATGATTGCACCTAATATTCTCTGGAAGAATGTTTTTATAGAGCAGATGTCTCTTATTACAGGAAATCCACAGAACTGCAGAACATGCTATTGCTTTGATAGAGAAGTATGTAGTAGATGGAAATACTTTCCTTGACACTTATTTATTTATTTTTATTATTTATTTTATTTTTTTTAATTTACATTCCAAATCATTTCCCCTTTCCCGTTTCCTCCCTCCCCGAAAGTCCCCTAAGCCCCCTTCCCTCCCTCTTTTCTCCATTCAACCCCCTCTCAGTTCTCTGTCCTGGCGTTCCCCTACATCCAGTCTTTCCAGGACCAGGGGTCTCTCCTTCCATCTTCTTAGAAATCTATTGATATGCGGATTGTGTCTAGGGTATTCCGAGATTCTGGGTACTTATTTAATATTTGATATCTTTTACCCTGTGCTATAACTCCTATTTCTGTTGAAATGTTTAAGCAAAAGCTATTATTTTTTTTATTGGAAAATTATATAAATGATGTTATATTATTATTAGATATATATTAGTTTCTAGATGAATGCTTTTTTAAATATTTATCAAACTTTAGAAGGTACATAATGGTTTAAAAAACTCTGTGGAAGTTTAAGACATTTTGCAATTTCCAAACACTCAAAGTTTGCAGGACCATGAAATCAGATAAAAATCCATATATCTACAAAGTGTAATCATCATAATTATTTATGAGGACCATCTTCTCTCCTACTAAACTAAACTAAAAGTTATAAGAAAAATTCCACTTTATGTTCAGACAGAAAGCTTTCTTTCTAGCAGAAAACTGGTCTTTGAGTATGATCTAAATGTTCTAAGCTTATGAATATAAACAACTATACAATTTCACTTTAAATCTTAGAAACCAGAGAAATAAACCAAAAGAAATATAAACTAAAGAAATTCAACCGTCTTTCAGTCTCTCTTTGTAGTATTCCTAAATTTATCTTAATTTTTGCTTAGTTTTTTTTTTTTTGAGAATTTTGTAATTAGCACTACAGCTAAAGCACACTTCCCCTTCTCTTTACCCCCTCTATTGCCTGTATGCCTGCTTCCACATTCATGATTTCTTCTTTATTTATTATTATTGTTAGAAATAAACACATGTGTCTATGTATATCCATTTAGGCATATATTTATATGAAAATATATGTAAATAACCTGTTGAATTTATTTAGCTTTTTATATATATGCATGTGTCCAGGACTGAACACTTGGGATTGGACAGCCTATGTGAGTACTTGTACCTGTGAGTACTTGTCCCTGGGGGAGACTGATTCTTCCCCCTTAGCAGCCATTAATCACCTGTAGTTCTTCATCTAGCCCTGGAACTATGTAAGATTTCCCCTGATCACGTAGGTGTGTAACCTGGTGCTGTAATTTTGTTGGCCAACTCTAAATCTTCATATATATATATTGTTCTCACTCACCAAAAAAGATTTTCCCTTCCTTTGAATCCAATGTTTACTATTACAGTTACATAGATGGTCAAAATGTGATGAATAAGTTCATGGAGTGCCCAACACGAAAAGACACATCTGTAATGGAACCCTAACTCACCTGCACATCCTCTCCTTTATTCCACCCAGCTCTGTCCATATCAGACTTAGAACTAACAAAAGTCACCAACATGCTTAAATCACATAGAAAAAATATAAACACTTATAGCTGCTTGTGTTTTAGTGCTAATTGGACCTCCAAAACTGTTTTCAGAAGACTGTCTGCACATAACTTCTGGGATCCTGCCCCTAGTTAATTCTGATAGGTAAAGATGCTAGCATTCAACAGAGTGGGAGGAGAGACATAGACAGGGTTTATGGTTCCTGGGATTGGGACCATGAGGAGGAGGAAGGAGGAGACATGGAGGCTGCCATGGAAGGATATTAACCTGTTGAAGGGAGAAGCAGAGCCACCATGTAAAGGTGCCAAGAGAACACAGCCCAGAGGGCTGCTCAGTTAAGTCAAGAACAGCCAGGATGGAATATAGAAATTAGCAAGTAGTAACTAGGAGTTATCAGTGTGAGGTAGAATCTAACAGTGTGGAAGTTAGGCTGTTGCCCAGCTATTGTGCTGCTTAAGGCATATTAACATAATCTCTCTCTCTCTCTCTCTCTCTCTCTCTCTCTCTCTCTCTCTCTCTGTGTGTGTGTGTGTGTGTGTGTGTGTGTCTTTCATTCAGGAACATAAACCACTGAGGTGGATAGTAACACTTTGTCAGGATTTATTAAAAGCATTCATACTACAAAAACTGTGAAACATCAAGCAAGCATCTCTTCTCTAAAAGCTATCAGTCTTGTAGAAATGTTTGCCACTGGTAATTACCTAGATGATCTCCAGAGCACAGACTTTAACGAACAATGTTAAGCGTCATCATAGGATTCAAAGTATTTAAGAAGACACTAAGAATCAGCTCAGTGAAATCAAGGAGAAAGAACTTAAGGAGAATAAAACCTCAGTGATTCCCAAGAAAAAAACAAAAATAAGGCTGGTGGAAATGACAAAGACAATTCAGTATTTAAGAGCAGAATTAAATAAGGAGAAACACTGTGGAGAACTCAAGCTGAAATGAAAATCGAGTTGAAAAACCCCCAATAATCCAATGGAAGACCTCAAAAGAGAGCCTTACATATAGAATGGGTCATGCAGGAAAAAGAGTGTCTGGAGTCAAAGATAAATAAAAATAACACACACACACATGCACACACACACACACACACACACACACACAAATACACACACACACAATCGGAACATACAGTGTTCCAAGACTATGTAAATAACTGTGGGACACAATGAAAAGCCCAAATCTCAAAATTATGGGTACTATGTCACTGCCATAAACTAGATCTTTAACAAGATAATTGAAGAGAACTTCCCCAAACTAAGGAAAGTCACACCTATAGAGATGTATGAACCAAAGAGAACACCAGAGACAAGAGCAGAAAAGGAAATCTCCATGGCATATTATAGCTAAAACTAAGTACACATAATGAACAAAGTATATGAAAGCTACAAGAGAAAAAAATTACAAGCCACATATAAAGGAAAATTCAGACTAACATGTGCTTTCCAATGGAAACTCTGAAATCTAGAACTGTTGGCAAGTCTTTCCAAATCCCAAGAGACTATTATGGCCAACCTACTCTAATATACCCAGAAAAAGGGAGGGACCTTAGATGAAATGCCCAACAGTGGGGAGAGGGAACTCTTAGAGTCCACCTTCAGCTGAAAGATAGAGCATCAAGAGGAGGGACAGGTTTGTCATCCCACAGTCAAAAACTCTGACCCAGAATTGTTCTTGTTTAAAAGAATTGCAAGGACAAATATGGAGAAGAGACTGAGGAAATGGAGGTTTTGTTACTGGCTCAAATTTGGATCCATGTCTAAGGGAGGCTCCATGTCAAGGGGAGACCCCAAGCCCTGACACAATTACTGATGCTATGGTGTTCTTACAGACAGGAGCCTAGCATGACTGTCCACTGAGCAAACCAACAAGCAGCTAACTGAGAAAGACACAGATACTTGCACCCTAACAATAGTCTGAAGTCCAGGATCCCTGTGGTTGAATTAGGGAAAGGCTGGAAGAAGTTGAAGAGGAGGTCGACCACATAGGAAGACCAGTAGCCTCAACTAACCTGGACTTTCAGACCCTCGAGATCTTTCAGACACTGCTGGGGACAGTGTACCATGACAGGGACTGCCAGTAGTAGGCAGGGATGGAGACATCTCAGAAGACCGCCACAGCTCCTTGTAAAAAAGATGGCCTCTGGGAGCTCTGGGGATACTGGTTGGTTCATATTGTTGAGCAGGGGGAGGGGGGATGGAATAGGGGCTTTTGGAGGAGAAACCAGGAAAGGAGATAACATATGAAATGTAAATAAAGAAAATATCTAATTAAAAAAAAAGATGGCCTCTGGGACCCTGAGAAGCAGGAGATACATCTCTCTAGTGGATCCATCATCTGAAATAAGAAACTGCCTGTAGTAGATCAGGATAGAAACTTCTCAGTAGCCCATAACAGCTCTTTGTAAAAAACAGTTGTTCCCATTTCTCTTAACCTTAGTTCTGGACAATGGCTATATAGATTATATTTGTGCGTGACTGTTTTTCAGTAGGACTTAGTGTGCATAATTATTTTATTATATCTGACTTATTATATCTAAAATATCCTATTTCTATCTCCTTCTACTCTGTTGTAATCTGTGAAACTAGATGTTCCTTGATGTAATGATTCTTAAACAATTAAAAATTGAGGCATGGGGCACAGTATAGTCCTAATGGCCCAGGTACATGCTATGTGTTCTCATCATAGAAACAATGCAATGACTGCATATTAATGTTTGACTTGTTAAAAAAGTTTGAAGAACTTATTAGAAAATGAAGTAGAACCAACATTGGGGCCCCAAGAAAGAAAAGAAACTATTGAAGTTATGAAATAAGTTACATTTCATAACATTTAAGAGTGGTTCCTAGATAAAGTATAGAATACATAAACTTATATACTCATAAAACTAAGTCAAAACCCTGGGACTCTTAGGAGAGTCATTGTATGTAATGTACAAAAGCAGGAAGCTAGTAGAACTATTGAGTTAACGGTTAACTTGGTTCTTTCTGGCCACTGCCTGGCAGTTTTGTCTGTGTCATTTATCATTAGAACTTTACAAGAAAATGCAAGTAGCTGACTTTGGAGCACTGAGCTCTGAAGTATAATAAATCAAAAGTTAAAGTTTAAATAATGATGTTTGCAATTATTATTATTTTGGTCATAGGTCTGGGAATAGGGGAAGCTTGAAACTTTGGGAAACGATTGTAATTTTTGATATTTTGTGGGATGTTGCTATTCTTTTGAATATGATTTGGAAATGCTTATACAATGTCTTTTTTTCTACCTGCTTTTGTAATATCTGGGGCAAGAAAAAGTTGAGAGAGCATGAGAAGAGCTTGTAAAGGACAAGTGAAGAGAGAATGGGAGGTATGTATGGTGAGCGTGTGTGAGAGTGAAAGGAGAGTACATGTGGTGTGTGTGTGTGAGATGTGTGTAAAGAGTGTGTGTGAGAAGGAAAGGAGAACACTCAGAGGTGTGTGAGAGTGTGGGAGTTTAAAAAAGCACTCAGGAGAAAAGCAGAGTGTGCAGGAGAACACAGAGTGTGTACACCCTCAAGCTGTGAGAGAGTGAGAAAGAAAAGAGAGAGAGAGAGAGAGAGAGAGAGAGAGAGAGAGAGAGAGAGAGAGAGAGAGAGGAAGGAGGAGGAGGAGGAGGAAGAAGAAGAGGAAGAAGAAGAAGAAGAAGAAGAAGAAGAAGAAGAAGAAGAAGAAGAAGAAGAAGAAGAAGAAGAAAAGAGAAGAGAATAACTTTAAGCCTTAAAAAATTGCCTGTCAGTTTGTACCCAAAAAGTAGTCTGTGTATATTTATTAAGCACCTTCCAGCTATCCCTGCTTCCAGTTGAGAACCCCAATCCTGTGTTGAGGCTGGACCCCAACAGCCAACAACCAGGCAGCATACACGAGCTGATCTGTGGGCCCCAGACATATACAGCAGAGGACTGCCTGGTCTGGCCTCAGTGAGAGAAGACGCACCATCCTGCACAGCTTTTGAAAAGTCTTTAGTGGTAATACTCCCTAAATTCTCTCCTCTACTTTGTCCTGTCATCCCCTTTCCAATTTAACCCTTCTTGTTCTACAGTGTCTCTTGAAGCCTTTATACTAGTGAGTTCTATTTTTTCCTCCCCTGAAAGCCTCCTCCCATGGCCTCTTGCTAGTCCTCTCACTTCTGTGGGTATCCCAAAAAAACACATATCTGAAAATTCAAAACTATTATCCACAAATGCCAGAAGATATGCACCATTTGTCTTTCTCGGAAAGATTGTTTTCTAGCTCTATTTGCCCATGCATCCCATCATAATTTTATTTTTTATTAATTTGTGCAAATATACCACATTGCAAGTATCCATCCATGGGTTGATGGACATATAGATTGTTTACATTTCATAAGTATTGTGAATAGAGCAACAACAAACATTGATGAGCGGGTACTTCCATCAAAAGGAAATAGAGCTATTTGGGCATATGTCCAAGAGTGGTTTAGTTGGATCATGTGGTAGATTGATGAACACAGTTGTGGCATAGTTTAGATCAGAGTTCTAAACCTCAATATTTTTGAACTTTCAGATTAGGTAATTCATTGTAGGGATTGTATTTTGAATCTCGGCACAGGCTCTACCTTCTTGATGGCAAATAAGTGATGAGTCATTTCAGATATTAATAAATGTCCCCACTGGAGGAATACAGATTATAAGTTAATAAATTATGCTTTCCATGCTTAATTCTAGAACAAAATTAAATTACATATATTACTCTAGATCCTCCCCCCCCATTCTGAGCACTAGAATATTATGGTGTATGTGGTGTAGCAGTAAGGAAAATTAAGGAGAATGACCTTTAAGAGTTCTTAATGCTGGGGAGACAGGTGGAGGTCAAGATGTAGGGAGTGGAGACCCCTGGTTCAGGTGGCAGATTGTTGGGGTACACTATCAGAGGATTTAACTTAGAATGGCTTACAAATTAGGATGTTAGTTGCTGTGCCCAACGATTGTGTTACCTGTTAATTTTGGACTAAGTTTGTGTGGCGTTTTCCTTCATGCCATGACTCACCTGGGTTCCAGAGAGAAAAGTATGGTGGCAATGCATGGGTTTGTGAGAAGTGTACCCCAAAAGGCTGTGGGAATTTGGAAGCTTGGGGCTAGTGTGGTAGCAACCCATAGGAACTTAGGGAGATGGGTGGAGAGATTTCGAAGCTCCAGGTCAGAGAAACTCCACTAGATGTGAACAGACCGGCCATGCCTACCAGTGTCTGACTGGCCATTTCACCGGGGCCTGCCAGCATAGTGTAGGTGGCTTTTTAATATTTCATGCTACAGATGATGTCCAGTGTGGCAGGCTAGAATATACTAGAAATTTGAAATTCTTTGATATTTAGTTAGAAATTTGGAGATTTGGCAAGTGGAGTGGAGTCAAGTCACCTGACTAAAGCAGGGGACCGTTGAAACAAAGAGGGCTCTGAGATCCCCTGCTGTGAAAAGAGACAAGATGGCTGCCGTGAGTCAGCGAATGATAGCTGCCTATTTCTTGGGGCAGATATTTAACTGTGAATTTATAAAATTAGGATTATTCACCTTTAGGATAGATTTATATTGATTTTGGCCTACTCATGTGGGGAATTTTGCCCGCAGTCTGGAGCTAGAATAGGGAAAATTTACTGACACCTAACTAGAGAGCAGTGATAATTGCCTACTACGAACAGGAATTGATGGAAGTCTGTAGCTCCAGGTAGAAAGCATAGCAGATTGATATTTTAAAACATATTAATAAATAGAAATCTGTGGCTCCTGGTAGAAAGCATAACAGATGGTATACTATAGTCTGCAGGAACTCATATTCTTCAAACTTGGGCTCCACGGGAATTTTGGGTTAATTTCTTGGCAATACAGAATAGAAAAAGTCTAAGAACTGACTCATATAGTATTTTAGTTTACTTCATTTGTTTTGGATTGTTTTAATTTTCAAAATGGGTGTGATTTTGAGTTTTGTGGTTATATTATTCCTCTGGGAGAGACAGATCAAGCTATAGTTTTTTTCTGGTTACTGGCTCAGGGACATGTTATTAAGGGAGAAAGGTTTTATCTTTGCGTTTTTAGAAAAGGTGGCCATTACAGCAAACCAAAACAGATCACAATGCAGAGAACAAGAGTCTGTGTGTTGCCCAGTCACACCTGAAAGCAAAACAGCACAGCTCCTATACCTAAGACTCAGGGATCATTGCCGAAGATGGAGATGAAAGACGGTACGTGCCAGAGGAACAGGATGCTTTCTGTGGGACTGGGGTTCTTAATAACATCAGAGAAGCTATACTCATGACTTCTCATCAACATGGCCTTCTAAGCAGGACCCGGAAAAGGATGACATCAGTAGTCATGTTAACATGGAAGAGGGAAAGCTCATGAAGCCTCAATCCTAGACAAAGAAGTTCAGACAACTAAGGAGTGCTGAGAGTGGGCAAATTGCTTTACTCAGGGAAGAGCTTCCCAATTCAATAACCAATCCAAAATAGTCATCCCTGAGATCATGTGCATACAAGTTATATTACACAGACTGAGAGGGTTATACTTACATATTTTGGAATACATATAACAATAGATAATGAGAAAAGAGACCACAAACTTCAAACAATGCAAGGAAGGGCTTTGGTAAGAACAAGTGAAGGGTAAAAATGAGGTGATTATAACTGCACAAAATAAAATTATTAAATGTGCTCTAGTAAGAATGTGAAATGTATGTGAAGTCTGTATATATTATAGTCACATATTATGGCACTTTAAAAGACTTGTGTATCTGTTGAGTTAGGTATTGTTGGCAGGTCCTGGAATGAACTATCCATAGGTCCCCAAACAACAAATTATATACATTGATTATTATAAATATAGATTCTTCATATGTTTATATAAGCCTTAATTATGTGTGCATATATGATTGTTTGCTTTTGACTATATCATTAATATTCTGTAGTAGAAGCTGCTTCAAAATCTTTCTAGTTTCTTACAAGTACATCTGTCTGAATAGAAACATCTGAATATTAACCTAGTATGTTGACAGGTTGATTATAGTGTCATTCTCTAGAGGAACAAAGGAGTCTAAATACATATGATCCATGCACAAATTGAGTTATTTTTAAAACAAGACTAAAGAAGAAATGAAAAGACTCTCGAAAATATTTTTACCTTACTTTGCCACGTCTTATACTTTGGTATATTTGTCATCTCAAACACTTGAAAAGTCTAGTTGGCTGTAGTGTTTCCGCCCACAGCAAGACTGCTAACATCTGTATCAGTTCGAGTGTTGTTACCTGTATCTTTCGGGGAGTTTATATCTGTGGCATTTGGAGTGCTCACATCTGTATCATTTGGGGAACTTATGTCTGTGGCATTTAGAGTGCGAGCATCTGTATTATTCTGGGAGTTTATATCTGTGGCATTTGGAGTGCTGACACCTGTATTATTTTGGGAGTTTATATCTGTGGCATTTAAATTGCTGACACCTGTTTCAGTTGGGGAACTTATATCTGTGGCATTTGGAGAGCTGACACCTGTATTATTTGGAGAGTTTATATCTGTGGCATTTGGAGTGCTGACAGCTGTATCATTCTGGGAGTTTATATCTGTGGCATTTGGAGTGCTCACATCTGTATCATTGTGGGAGTTTATATCTGTGGCATTTGAATTGCTGACACCTCTTTCAGTTGGGGAACTTATATCTGTGTCATTTGGAGAGCTGACACCTGTATTATTTGGAGAGTTTATATCTGTGGCATTTGGAGTGCTGACAGCTGTATCATTCTGGGAGTTTATATCTGTGGCATTTGGAGTGCTCACATCTGTATCATTCTGGGAGTTTATATCTGTGGCATTTGGAGTGCTCACATCTGTATCAGTCGGGGAGGCAACTGTAGCATTTGGAGTGCTGTTTCCTGCCACAGCTTGGGAGGTAATAGCTGTAGCATTTGGAGTACTGTCATCGGGAGCAGCTGCAGTGGTGCTATTTGAAACAGATGGGCTGCTTTCATCTGCCTCAGTTGGGGCAGTGTCATTTGTGGTAGTTGAGTTGGCATCAGTCTGGAGGGGTCTAGAAGGAGTGATGGAGTTGGCATCTGTATCTTTCCTGCCAGAAGTAGTGGAAGCAACTGTGGTGGAAACCATAGTTGGTGGAGCAGAAGTGGACGATTTGCGATGTTGGTTCTTTAGGAAGATGCAGAGGACAAATAGACGAGAGCGAAGTCGGTGGGCAGTAGGTAATCTACAAAGTGACATCATATGTGAAGGGCAGTGCTTCATGCTTCTAGGAGGGAATTGAGGCCTTCCATGAGAGACATGACTGCATATTGAGTGTTTGTGGACATGAGGTAACTGGGGACCATAAGGACAGGAAGCATGGGCCAAATGGTTAGTTGCTTTGGAGTTCTTAGATTCTTTCTGGTTCACTTGCTTCGCCGTAGCTTTTAGATTTTCATGAAATTTGGCTTTAGATGATTTAGGTTTCTCTTCAAAAATGTTAGTATGCTTCAGAGAAATAATGCAAATGGAACAAAACAAAAATCAAAAATTGTTTTGGTAAGGATGAAATACATAAAAAAATTCGTGTATCTATTACTTCTAAAATTATGTAATTCTTCTAACTTGATTCCATAAGTAATTAATGAAAGACTGTACTTACCTCATACAGCTTTGAATTATGATCTTTGACGAAATATAAGAGAAGTAAATAGTATCACTGCTGTTCTCAAATCCTAATAGTAATATTGAAGTTTCCTTCAAAATTGGTCTATTATAAATTCTCTGTTGAAAAGATCAGTCCCTATAGAGGGTTTTAGATATTGTGCCACATGGTTCTTTACTGTAGAACTTAATTACTGATTCAGTTATCTTATCAAATATCTAGATACCTTAGAGATATTTAATTTTGCCAAATTTATTTCACTGGAAAAAAATTTCAATGTGTGTGCTCTGCGAAAGCCTTATTTTAGTAATATCATGGATACCTTATTATTTTGTTTACTTAGGATTTTAACAGGACATTCCTTAAGATTTTACATTAGAACCCAATCTCTCATTCTTAACATTGAGGTCAGAAGTTAGTCTTTGGAAATATAAATGTGACTGTCCACCTTGCTCTCCACAAATCATTCCTTGTCTACTTGATTGCTGTGCTCTTGTCTTTCAAACCAGGTTGGAGGTATTGAGAGAAGAAAGACAGTCCTTAGGGACAGATGTTTCTTTGAACTGTGGAACTAATACAATGTAATGTGTGTATGTTCTTAGGATGGAAGAACTCACACTTAGTGAATCTTTAGTGAAAAACTCAGGAGTCACTCCATGTTTGGAATGAATTGTTTTTATTAGATTACTGGTTTAACCTTATGAATATTTTGTTTTTCTTCCCAGGACTTTTTTTCATGTTTTAAAAATTTTATTATTATAGTAAACAAACAAACAAACCCAAGGTACTATCATCTAAAAGAACTATTAAGGTCACGTACTCTGTGGTTGCTCATATCCTTGCTTCCAACAGTTGGTAGATATTGGGAGTAAAACTGATTCTAGGGTAGTTGGAGGATAATTAATTATTCACAATATATTTTTCACAATTGGGACATGAGGACTATTCTAAAGTAAAATAGATGATAATTCACATACTTTGGAAAGGATAAGATGATGGATTTAAGAAATGGAATAGGAAGTGAAAGGGTGGGTATTCATCAAAATTATCATGAATTTTCCCTATGGATTTAGAATTACTATTTTCTTTCTTCTAGACATCAGACAATTTGGGTCAAAAAACCTGAAGGCAGCTTTCTACAGCATTGGAGGTAGAAAAACTTTTTTGTACCTTAGAACTTCTTTATTATCAAGGAGTGGGGGAAATGGAGAGGGGCTTGACAGTACACCAGTAAATATTTGCTGGTTCCACAATCTCAGTGCAGTTCACTTCCTGTTCTGTGAATACTATGTGAACTAGAAAAATCCAGATGATTTTCTCCTATTTCATTGAATACCATTGATTAAAAAGAGAAAATGAAATTTGCATCTTGTAAATTCATAGGAATTGTTCTTTATCAATTATAAAGAGAGATACTTGTACATCAAAGAAACATAGGCATATTTTGATACTCAGGAATGGATATCATCTAACAAAGCTAAACAGGCCTCCGTGCCACTGCAGATAAGTAACTGTTTTAACAGATAGAAACTAGAGGTAGGATTTTTGTTACAAAACATTTGGTTCTCAGATGTTGATATTCAGGTGATTCTTTGGCTTTCTGCTGTAAGATTTTTTAAAATTGAGAATAATCCAAAATTAAAAAATTTGTATCTATTGACTCCTTGACAATAAAGGGTTTTGATTATGATTGGAAATCTGAAAACCAGAAACTATAAAACAATTCAGACAATTTGGGTCAAAAACCTGAAGGCAGCTTTCTACAGCATTGGAGGTAGAAAAACTTTTTTGTACCTTAGAACTTCTTTATTATCAAGGAGTGGGGGAAATGAAAACCAGAACTATAAAACTTAATCCTAGTTTTTTTTCTCCTATGTACATCAGTAGAATAAAAGGAAATAAAAACAAATATAACATGAGGTTAGAGTACGCATAGCATCTTGAGAAGAATACTGATTGTAAATCATGTATGTTTGGATTACTGTGAATATAGCAGAATACAGTCTTAATTTTTTTATGTCACCTTTAAACATGAGAGATCTTTTGCAAGTTGAAAGAGTAGACAGGTCATTCTCTAAGGATGATCTGTTTAACTGGGTCTTTTAAGTGGGAGGGGACTGTTTGTCAGTCCCACAGGTACTGGAACTGTTCTATAGTATATAGATCAGTGGATCTCAGTCATCCTAATGGTGCAACCCTTTGATACAGTTCCTCATGTTGTGGTGAACTCCAACCATACAATTATTTTTCTACTTCATTACTGTAATTTTGTAATTTTGTTATGAATCATAATGTAAACATTTCTGGAGTTCGATGATTACTAAAGGGATCATGACCCACAGATTGAGACTCATTGGTCTAGATGGTGCTAGATTTGGTGACCTTTTGTTCTAAGTGGCATGCACTTAGGTGCTAAACCTGGAGGCTGTTACTGAAGCAATATCTTCACTAACTGGATGGAAATTGGGCAACTTGTCAGAATCTGTGGTAGAGAAATCCAAAGAAGCTCTAAAGCAGGGACCTTCAAGGAGCCTTCAAGAAAGCAGTCCTTGCTGCACTATAGCACAAGCCACAGAGAAGGATACCTTCCGTGGATAAAGCCTACAACTCACTGACCATGAATCTGTCGATGCAGCAACACCTTTCAATTCAAAAGGGATTAGAGATAGTTTATTTTGGGGTATGTATGAGTGACAGTAGTCAGTAGTTACAGTTTCAGGTTGCCCCAAATTATAGGTTCCCGTGTGGCAAAAATTTCATGAAGTTATTATGGTAACAAAACAAAGAAAGTTGCAAATCTATAAGCATTTTTCAAATAATATATTGGAACCATCAGGTAGTCAGGGTAAACTGTGGAATTCTTTCCTATGGCCTCAGATGCTATCTGATGATATTATTTTCTTGGTTGGTAGAAGCTAGAAGTCTGTTAATACATTCCAAAATGTTTTTCTGCTTAGTCATAGAAATGCTTAATACAGAATATGCAAATAAGAGCTGTTAAGAGGCCTAAAGGTAAGCTGTATACTCTGGAGCTGTCACGTTTCCATCTCTCCACAATCAGTGACAGTTAGTCAGGGTTCCAGAAGCTTCCTGGGACATGTGCTTCTTTGTAGGATTATATTTGCAGCTGTAAATCTTAAATGAGGTACTGTCATAACTAAGGTAGCACCATCTTGTCTGCATCTTGCCCTGATTCCATTTGACCCATCTATGTTTTTCAGCACCCAATTCTCTGAGCAGTCATGTCTGTCTTTATCTTTGAGACTTTCCATGACCCTGACAATGGCCCAGATGTATAACCAGCACACTTATTACCAGATTCCCCAGACCCACACCTGACAACAATGCCATCCTATTATTATTTTCCTTCATAAGCAGGCATCCCTGGGCTTCCATGCCAAGAGTTCTTTAAGTCAAGAGACTGCTCTTAAGTGTTGGCTGATTAAGGACTTTAATTTGGCTTTATATACATGATGATATGTAAATTTCTGGAATGAACTATAATAAAACAGCATTTTTCAGATATCATAACTTGGTTAGGTAACAGTGTTCAGGTAAATGAATCTAAAAATATTATAAGATGCCAAGGACATCTCCATGGTTGGGAGTTATTATCACACCTAGATTTTCTTTACTTAGTTATCCCAAATGAAAAATTTTCATAGCTTACAATCTTAAAGATTTAATTAACTAGCTAGTTTATTTTCATGTACATGGGTAGTCCAAAGAGTGGGGGTGCATGTGTGTACAGAATACACATGTGTCAGAGGACAATTTCCCATGTTAGTTGTCAGGTAACTTCCACCTTTTGTTTTGAGACAAGGTCTCACATTGGTCTGAAAATTTATTATGTAGGCAGAGGCAGCAGGTAATGAAGCTACGAGAATTCTTACATTTCCACTTTCCATTTCACAGCACAAGGATTGCAGGAGTGTGCCATTGTTCCTGGCTTTTTATACCGGTTCTAAGTATCTAAACTGGGGACCTCACAATTGTGAACCAGTGATCATCTTCCTGGTTTTCACACATCTCTCCTTTTGAAGAAACGTCTGTACCTAAATTGTATCTAGGTGTGCTACTGTAGAGGTAGAATCTGTCTGCAAACCCTATTTGGAATTTTAAACACTATAGTGTCGTGTTTACACCCCTTTAGAATTCAGATCACTAATATCTGAGACAAAAAAAAAATATCACATTACTTTTTGCATTTTGAGGTTGACAGAAAACCCGCAGAGAGCTTAGATGAAGCAATTAGGCAGAAATTAAACAGCTCTGGATTGAACAAGCTGCATGTGTACTTTGTGAGGAGTAACAGATGATCATGTAATCTACACTTACTGAGAAGCAGGCCTTTAGGGTCAAGATGACAGCAATTAGAGTCACAGCTCTCATCTTCTCAAATAGTCCCTAGGTCAAGACAGAAAGACACGTCATTGGTGAGGAGACAAACAAAATGCACTGTCTACATAATATTAACATAGAAAAAGTTATGCATACCTGCACCCTATATACATTTACTGTATAAAATGAATTTATCAACTTGTAAGAAAAATATCGAGTAAAACAGAAATGAACAAAATTCAAGAATTGGGAATTAAAAAGATAACAAAGGGAATTGAAAACAGAGAGAAAAAAGTTATTCTTTTCCTATCTTCAATTCATACATTGAATTAATCTTCGTAGCTATGATTTTGTGGTTACTAGACAGTTATTTGGAAGAAGTTACTAAAGTAAGCAAGCAGAGAACTTGAGGGACTGTAATGCTGGCATCCTGTCACTCAAACTTTCTTTCTAATGAAGTAGCTTTGCAAAGTTGACAACAGGATACAAAAGGAACACTCAGAACTTGTAGCTGTTACTTAAAAATCATAGTGTCTGGTAGCAAATGGGAAAAACCCTGATTAACATTCACGCCAGTGGTGCTCACAATGAAAAATGGATGCATTGATGGATGTGAGGACATTTTTTAGAAATCTGAGAAATGCAAAATTTAATGTCTACCTAACACACCATATTTGACTTTTCTAAGTATAAAGGAAACCATGAACAAACATGAAAACAGAAGCCGATTGAGGGATGACTGCTGGGGGGCTTTTCTATGTAGATTTTTGAATTCTTAAGTTGATGTTATAACCTGAACACCAAAATCACCTTCTGCCTCCAAGCTTTGATTTTTACATACTTAAAACATGAAAAAAAATTCTATCAATTTGTATCTGAAAAAATATATGCAAATATAAAAGTATGAAAAGTTTGTGCTAATTTTGCTCTTACATTTATTATCTACGAGTAACTTCAGAAAATTTTAATTTTCATTGTGATAATTATTGAGACTCTCTTAGATGTTTTCTTTTTTTTTTTTGGTTTTTCGAGACAGGGTTTCTCTGTGTAGCCCTGGCTGTCCTGGAACTCGCTCTGTAGACCAGGCTGGCCTCGAACTCAGAAATCCGCCTGCCTCTGCCTCCCAAGTACTAGGATTAAAGGCGTGCGCCACCACCGCCCGGCGAGACTCTCTTAACCAAAGCAAAAACTCCACAATGTTCCAACTGTAGTTATTTGAAGCTGGTTATAAAAATGTATAACATACTTCATAATTTTGCAACCACAAAAGATGCTTCACTTATGAATCAAACATTTTTGTTTGTTTTTTCCCAGAATCTACATAGTAAATTCTTTTCCTAAAGGAAAAAAGTGAAAAAGGCAACTTCTGATCTTTATGTTAGAACCACTTAACTGACAAAGAACCATGAACTCTTGACAGTGACTTTATTCTATGGGTTATGTCTTTGTGATTCTGAGGGAAAGCCTCTTGATAGACTAGTCATAAAAGTTGCCTGAATTATCACATCCTGTTCATGTTCCCAAATCTAGCAAAGGGTAATTTTTGTTACTTTCAAAATGAAACAATTTATTTTGTGAAATGGTAAGATTTGAATGCTCTGAGAATAACATAAAACTCAATTAATGAATGATCTTATAATATGTAAAACAGTTGTAAAATATGAGACACGGCTTGCTATTTCCTTGCCCCTTTCTTTGTAATGAACAAGATAAACAAAATAGAAACAGGTAAGCAATAATAAAGTAAACCCAATGACTTCTTGTATAATTAAGAAACACTGATGTACTGTCAGCAAGTACATTTTCATTATTATAGAAATGAATACCAACTATTAGCTCAGGTCTTTAAATCTAGTATTAAAGTTCCTTTGCAGATCCAGTCATCAAGCAGTGTTCTTCTCTATTGCTATTTAACAAAAGCGAATGAAATTTATAGATGACGACTTGTCAAAATGTGCCTCCTCACCACCTTTAAATTATAAAATTGCCAACCTTAAAACTTTATAGAAAGCACAGATTGAGATTTTTCAGTATTTTTACTGTTTATAAATTAGATATAACCGACCTCTGAAGAAGGCTCGTTGCGAAGCCTCCGAACTTTGAAAGAATGATAACGTACCAAGGAGCTCTGTTTCCTGCCTGTCCAGCTCTGTTAGCTTCTCAGCCTCTGCAGTCTGGAGACTTCAAAAGGAAGGCAGGCAATGCTTGCCTTATAAAGGATTCGATTCCTTTTCTCTTTTATCTCTTCTATATTGCAAGGCAAAGTACTGTTATAATTAGTATTTTATCATTTGTTTCTGGGCTAATCCAAACTAGTTCCTGCAACACAGGGGAGTGATATAGTTGGTCTTTGTGTTTTTCTTTCTTTCCTGTCCAGTGAACTTCATTATTACAAGTGTGCATCAGAAAAGGTGAGCCTTGTTGATAGTAATTTAAACACTACACATTGGTTAATCCTTCTCTTTCACTGCGGATGTTTTCTTAAAGTTTTACTACAAAACAGTAATTAGCATAACTTCCTTACAAATGTAGACATAATGAGCATCTAGATATTTAACGCTGGCATGTACGAGGTGACGTGCTCATGTGGACTGTGCTGCATCAGGGGTTACACAACCATGACTACCTTCTTTGTGTGCTTCTTTGGCTTTGCAAGGTAAAATGATTTTTGAGGGTTAATTTTAAATGGTTATAAAATTGCCCCAACTTTAACATTTTTGTCATTGAAGGACACTCACTTGCTTCTCTCCTTGACAGAAAAAAAATGAGAAAGAAATAATGATGACAATTTTCTCAACACCCTCTTCTCCACTTGATTCTTAAGATTCCTTATAGTATGTTTTTACACCTTGCTCACAATCATGTGCTAAGTAGTGAATAATAAAATATGTGAACATTGGATAGTTTGGCCTTTGTGCTGATGTCAGTAAACTTTAATTTCATGGAGGTATCAATCATTAGCAGAGATGTTTTACCAGAATGTCTACTGGTGAATAACAGATTCGCAAAGCCTTTTGTTCAAGACGAGCACATCCTCTTGGCATCAGGTCACACTGTAAAGAATTAGAGCACAGAGAAGGACCATCATACTATTTATCCCGTCATGCCATGTGTCTAAAAGGTGAGTTGGAGGCCACTTGACACAGTGTCTCCTTGACTGCTGGATTTTCAATTTATGCATAGCTTCCTAACACTTCTTAAAGTGCAGGTCACTAAGATGAGAAAAATCTAGTACTAAACTGAGATGAGGTCCCAGCTCCATATGGCTTTGTACAATTATTTTGCTTATGAAGTGACTGAGACTTGGGACAATGAATGAATGACTAGATATTTTCAGAATCCAGCATTTGAACCAACTGTTGGTATGCACAGTTCTTCCTCTTGAGTCAAGATATTTTAATTATGTTTAACTCCTGTGGAGATAATGATTAATTTTTTATAGTGAATAAACTGTAAACTCTCTGTCCTTATCAGCGAGTCAACATATTAATTTCAGTGACATTAGCTTGTGGTATATGAACGAGTAGCTATATATGGCATTTTAACTATATCTGTATATGGTGAGGAGTTAATATTATATGTCAAGTTGTTATTGACTTGCTAAATAGTAGCCTATAGGTTACTATGAAGACTTTCAAAAACATGATTATCATTTACAAAGATTTTAACTAGGAAAAGCTCCATGAGAGTGGTGTGTCTAAGGATAAAAATAAAGTTTCTAGGAGAAAGGAATTCTTCCTCATGGCTGTAGCACAAAGCTAGAACTCTCATAGTTTCTTACCAGTTGATAGGCTCCATGAACGTCAGACTCAATGCTGCAGCAACAGCTCTTATTTGGATCTCTGGCCAGCATCTCTGCCTCTCCCTATCTCCCTGTCTTTCTGTGTGTGACTGTCTCTTTCTCAGTCTGCCAGAGATTACTTTGGCAAAGAAACATATGTGAAATGATCAAATTGCATTATAAATGTTACATTACTTGATAGGTCTTGGAATTTAAAAAAAGGTTATATGAGTGAGGGCAGACTGATTCTTTTGGTCTTTAAAATGTTAAGATATGTAATATAACAGAGAAATGAGAGACAGGAGGAGGGTGGATGAATCCCCAGATCCCCCTGTGCTAAACATCTCTGCAGATAGCATCTTTTGCTAAGATAGAGAATTTTAGGTAGAGTAAACATGAGAAAGGGGGCATTCCAATGTCAATGTAGGTGTTTGTTAGACTTGAGTTGTTTATGACAAAGAAAATAACTATCAGTAGCACAAAAACACTCCATGTCTCTCCTAGGCATTCATGCTCCTGATTTTTATGCTCTTTCTCTGGCCCGTTACTAGAGTTAGAAGAAAGATCTAGCTCACTTAAACCATAAACATGTACACATGTATGGAAGGAGAGGGATTTTATTGCTACAGAAATATATAAGTCAATTTTATAGCAGATAGGAACTGGAAACTCAATGAAAAAAGTGGTAGATATAGATTTTATCTATTTTACTACAATCATCCCAATGTTATGGGGCCTAAAATTCTTATTTCCTCATTTACAGCTATCTATTTGATATATACTATGCACTAGGTACTCATTAGCTTAGGTTTGGGTGCCTGCTATCAGGGAATTTGCCCCAATACTTTTTATGGTGTGAGTTGTGGAATGCCAGAAAACCAAATGGGCTGTGGGCAGAAGAAGACGTTGTAAGGGCCTTGTCTTGTGCTGAGTTTGGTTGCTCTCATTATGACATGGGCTTTAGAGGAGAGACTAGTGCTTAGGGGAATAAATTGATAGATTGCAAGACCATAAGTGAGATGATCAGCTATAGGAAAGTGTGAACAAGAAATGGGCAGTGCAAACAGAGGATGACAGTTGTGTGTGCTTAGCAAGTGGGATTATTCATTGCTAAATGATTCATAAGGTAATGTAACTGAACAAAGGCTTTGGTGTCATGCACATTGGCAGAGTCAGGATTTGGCAGTTACTATCATGGTTTTCTTAGACCCACAGCCATTTGCAGTTTTTCTATGGTCTCTTGTGACTGCCCCATATATAGGTCACAGTCTCCTGTGCCATACAGTTGGGAATCAAATCTCTGTTTATATCATTAATCTATAACTTAGCTCTCTCTCCCTTGCTAACTTGCTGCTTTAATCTTCCTGAGAAATGTATGAGATCTTATGTCTTAAAGACTTATACAATTTCAGGGCAAGGAACACATTTTTTTTTTTTTAAGTAGTAACACCTTTCTGTTATCATGAAGACCAAAAGTGATTTGAAAGTCACGTATGGCCTCTTAATGAAAGCTCAATAATTGTCATATCTTTCATTGTCTGATTTAAAATTAAAATCTTAACAATGACAATATATAAGTCAGTTACAGCAAGCCTAAATAGTTAATGTATTTGCATACATTTACAGGTATGTGTGCGCATGTGTGGGTGGCAGATATATAGACATTCGATTTCTTTTTTTTTAATTATTTATTTTATATATTTTTTTAATTTATATTCCAAATCATTTCCCCTTTCCCGTTTCCTCCCTCCCCGAAAGTCCCATAAGACCCCTTCCCTCCCTCTTTTCTCCATTCAACCCCCTCTCGTTACTCTGTCCTGACGTTCCCCTACATCCAGTCTTTCCAGGACCAGGGGTCTCTCCTTCCATCTTCTTAGAAATCTATTGATATGCGGATTGTGTCTAGGATATTCCGAGATTCTGGGTCAATATCCCCTTATCAGTGACTGCATACCATGTGTGTTCTTTTGTGATTGGGTTACCTCACTAAGGATGATATTTTCAAGATCTGACCATTTGCCTAGGAATTTCGTGAATTCATTATTTTTAATTGCAGAGTAGTATTCCATTGTGTAGACATACCACATCTTCTGAATCCATTCCTCCGTTGAGGGACATCTGGGTTCTTTCCAGCTTCTGGCTATTATAAATAAGGCTGCTATGAACATAGTGGAGCATGTGTCCTTATTGCATGCAGGTAAAGCCTCTGGGTATATGCCCAGGAGTGGTATAGCTATTTCAGTTTCTTTCTACCATTTCTATGAGGCAAGGGTCTCTCACTGAACTTGAACCTTACCAGTTGCTTAAGGTTGCTAGCCAGTAAGTCCCAGATATCTGCCAGTGCATCTCCTCTCCCCCTGCCCTGCTACTGGTGTTTGATACTTATAACTGGCTATTTACATGGGTGGAAGAGATTTGAACTCATGTCTTCATATCTGTTCAGCAAGTACTTTACATGCCTTATTCATACCCACCAACTGAGGAATTCTAACACACACACACACACACACACACACACACACACACACACACACTGCCATATTGCCTTCTAGCTTTATAAAAAGGTAGAAAATTTAGAAGATTTAAAAGTTAATTAGTATTGATTATTTAAAATAATCAGTCATGGGATCCACCTGGTACACAGCCAGCAGAGATGAGCTGTGCACTGTCCCATAAATTCAACCTTCTGTCCCACTGCTCTTTATCTTTTTGTGAGTAGGCTTGGGGAGGGGACAGGGACATCCAGCTTAGACCCCTCCAAAACCCAATTAATCCTTCCACCTGGGGCACAGCCAGCAGAGGTGAGTTTTGCACTATGACCAAACCTCCATCATCTGGCCCACATATCTCTCTGCCATCCTGAGCAGCCTTGTGAGACTTCAGAAACATTCTGAGTCTCTGAGGAGGCCTGCAAAGTTGTGTGTGAGGTGGGGCAGGAGCATCCAGCTTAGACCCCTCTCCAGGCAATCTGCTGGTGCCAAGTCCACTTGGGGCACAGCCAGCAGAGTTGAGTAGCAGTGTCCTCTTTTCTTTGAACCACTGTCAGGTTCCACATGCCTCCCAGGGGATTTATTCTGGCATCAGGAATCAAGTCATCACCTGAGACAACCTTAAGGACAAGGCTTAAGGACAGTGTAAGATGTAAATAAAAAAAATATAGAAAAACAAAAAGAAATGTAAACAGAGGCTGACTCAGCAAGACTTTGAATGCCCTATTAAAAAACAAGTTCAATATATGAAAAAAAAAAAGAACACAGTCAACAAGAGCCAGGGTAATATGACACCACTAGATCCCAGCTATTTTTACAGCAAGCCCTGGATATCACACAGCTAAAGAATGAGAAGATGACCTAACATCCAATCTTTTAAAGATCATAAAGGCATTTGAAGAGGAAGTGAATAAATCCCTTGCAGAAGTGCAGGAAAATACAATCAAACAGGTGAAGAATATGAATAAAAATGTCTGAGAACTGAAAATGGAAATAGAATAAATAAAACAGGAACTGAGGGAATCCTGGAGATGGTAAACCTAGGGAAAAGAACAGGAAATACAAACACAAGCATCAGCAACAGAATACAAGTGATTAAAGAAAGAATCCCAGGTTTAGAAGATACAATTGAAGATATAGACACACTGGTCTAATAAAATGCTAAATCTAAATATTTTATGACACAAAACATCCAAGAAATCTGGGACACTATGAGAAGACCAAATCTAAGAGTAATAGAGGTAGAAGAAGGAGAAGATTCCCAGTTACAAGGCCAAGAAAACCTCAGCAACAAAAACATTACCTCAGAGTAAAGGGCTTAAAAACAGCTTTCCAAGCAATTGGACAAAGAAACAAGCTGAAGGAACTATTATAATAAAACAGACTTTCAACAAAAGTATTTAAAAGAGACAGGGAAGGACTCTTCATACTCTTCAAAGGTAAAATCCACCAAGTTGTTGCTATTCTGAACAACTATGCTCCAAATGCAACGACATCCACATTTGTAAAAGAAACATTATTAAAGTTTAAATCACACATTGAACACCACACATATCAACACCCAACTTGTACCAATGGACAGGTCATCCAGACAGAAATTAAACACAGAAATAATGAAACTAGGAAGTGGTTATAAATCAAATGTACCTAATAGGTATCTACAGGTCATTTCACTTAAACACAAAATATACTTTATTCTCAGCAACTCACAGAACCTTCTCCAAAATTAACCATTGACCCTTGTATTTTATCAAACCACTATAGATCAAACATGTACTTCAACGACAACAGAAACAACAGAAAGAATTCATAGAAACTGAACAACTCTCTACTCAATGATTAGTGGTTAATGGAAGAAATAAAGAAATTAAAGACTTTCTAGAATTCAATGAAAATGAAGGTGCAACATACCCAAACTTGTGCTACACAATGTGGACACAATGAAAGCATTGCTAAGAGGAAAGTTCATAGCATTAAGTGCCATCATAAGAAAATTAGAGAGATCTCATGCTAGTAACTTAAAAGCACGTCTGAAAGCTCTAGAACAAAAAGAACCAAAAGGAGTAGACCACAGGAAAATAATTAAACTCAGGTCTGAAATCAATAAATTAGAAACAAGGAAAACAATATAAATAGTCAATGAAACTAAGAGCTGGTTCTTTGAGAAAATCAACAAGATAGACAAACCCTTAGCCAAACTACTTAAAAGTCAGAGAAACAGTGTATAAATCAATAAAATCAGAAATAAAAAGGGGGAAAAAAAGAAATGAAAAGGGGACATCACAACAGAGATCAAGGACATCCAAAGAATCATTAGGTTTTATTTCAAAAGCCTGCACACCACGAAACTGGAAAATCTAAATGAAATAGATGGTTTTCTTGATAGATACCATTTACCAAAGTTAAATCAAGATAAGGTAAACTAAACAGTCCTATAGCCCCTAAGGAAATAGTAGAAGTCATTAAAAGTCTCCCAACAAAAGAAGCTCAGGGCCAGATAGTTTAAATGCAGAATTCTATCAGAATTTCAAAGAAGAGCTAATACCAATACTCCACAAATGTTCAACAAAATATAAACAGAAGGAACATTGACAAACTCATTCTATGAGGCCACATCTACCCTGATACCTAAACCACAAAGAGACTTAACATAGAAAAGAATTTCAGAACAATTTCTTTTATGAAAATTAATGCCAAAATACTCAATAAAATACTTGCAAACCATATTCAAGAACAATCAAAAACATCATCATTATCAAGTAGATTTCATCCCAAGGATGTGGGGATTGTTCAATATACGAAGATCCATTGATGTAATCCACCATATAAACAAACTTAAAGAAAAACCCCACATGAGATCTTGAAAAAGTCTTTGAAAAATCCAACACCCATCATGTTAAAAGTCTTTGAAAGACCAGTGATACAAAGTGTATGGTTAAACATAATAAAGGCAATTAATTATACAGCGCGCCAATAGCCAACATCAAAGTAAATGGAGAGAATATTAAAGCAATTCCACTAAATTCAGGGACAAGACAAGGCTGCCACTCTTTCCCTATCTGACACAGTATTTGACATTCTAGATAGAGCAATAATACAACTCAAAGAGATCAAGGAGATACAAATTGCATAGGAGGAAGTCAAGGAAATCACTATTCACATATGATAAGATAGTATACATAAGTGACCCCAAAAAATTCAGCCAGCAAACTCCTACAACTGATAAACTCATTTTAAAAAATGTAACTGGATACAAAATTAACTAAAAAGTCAGTACCCCTTTTTATACATGCAATAAATGGAATGAGAAAGAAATTATGGAAGCATCATCCTTTACAATAGCCACAAATAGTATAAAATATATTGGTGTAACTCCAAGTATATCAAAGACCTAATCATAAAACAAGACATAATAAATCTAATAGAAGAAAATGTGGGGAACTGACATGAACACATTGGCATAGGATTCAACTTCCTGAGCAGAACACCAATAGCTCAGCCACTAAGATCAACAATTATAAATGGTACCTTATGAAACTGAAAAGCTTCTGTAAGGCTAAGGACACCATCAATAGGACAAAAAGGCAGCCTACAGAATGGGAAAAGACCTTCACCAACCATACATCTGGCAGAGGACTAATATTCAAAATATATAAAGAACTCAAGAAATTAGACACCAAGAAACCAAATTACCCAAATAAAAATGGGGTATAGAGCTAAACAGAGAATTCTTAGTAGAGTAATCTCTAATGGCCACAAAGCACTTAAAGAAATGTTCAATATACTTAGTAATCAGGGAAATGCAAATCAAAACTGCCCTGAGATTCTCTCTTACATTGGTCAGAATGGCTAAGATCAAAAACTCAAGTGATAGCACATGTTGGAGAGGATGTAGAACAAAGGGAACATCCTTCGTTACTGGTGGGAGTGCAAATAGTACAACTTTGGAAATCAATTTGGTGTTTTACCAGAAAATTGGGATAGTTCTACCCTAAGACCCAACTATACTGCTCCTGGGCATACACCCAAAAGATGCCCCACCATACCACAGAGACACTTGCTCAACTATGTTTATAGCAGTTTTATTCATAGCTAGAAACTGGAAATAACTTAGATGTTCCTCAACTGAAGAATGGATAGAGAAAAATATGGTACATCTATACAATGGAATATTCCTTAGCTATTAAAAACAAAGACATCATGAAATTTGCAGGCCAATGGATGGAACTGGAGACTATCATCCTGAGTGAGGTAACCAAAACCCAGAAAGGCACTCATGGTATATTTTCACTTATAAGTGGACATTAACCACAAAATACAGGATAATGATGCTATAATCCACAAACCCAAAGAAACTAGGTAATATGGGTCCAAGAGATGATACTTGAATCTTACTTAGAATGGGAAATAAAACAAGCATGGCAAGACTGAGTGGTAGAGTGGTTGGGGAGGGAATTAAGGGCAGGGAGACTGGGAGGAAAAGGTGGGGACAAACTGGGGGAGAATGGAAATTGGTGTGGGGCATCTCTGAGAATAAATAGCTGGAGACCTGGGACAGGGGAGGCTCCTGTGAATCCACAGGGTGGGGGTGATCTTAGCTGAGACTCCTAACAGTAGGGGATGTGGAGACTGAAGTGGCCATCTCCTGTAGCCAGGCAAGACTTCCAGTGGAGGGAGGGGACACTCACAAAATCTTGGACCCAAAATTTGTCCTGCTTACAATTAGCACAGGGACAAAGATGGAGTGAAGACTGAGGGAATGGTCAACTAATGATTGGTCTGACTTGAGACCCATCCCATGGGAGAGAAGCAGCCCTTGCCATTATTAATGATACTCTGCTATGCTTGTAGAGTATAGCATACAGAAGAGCCTAGCACAACTGTCTTTTGAGAGGCTTCATTCATTAGCTGATAAAAACAGATGCAGAGACCCACCCACAGGCAAACACCAGGCAAAGCTTGGGGAGTCTTTTGGAAGAGTAGGGGATAGAATTGGGAGAGTCAGAGGGTCAAGGACACCATAAGAAGACCTACAGAGTCCACTAACCTGGGCCCATGGGGACTCACAGAGACTGAGCCATCAACCAATGAGCCCCTTTATAGGGGCTAGACATAGGCCCCCTACATGTTTACATCAGATGTGAAGGTTGGTCTTCATGTGGATTCCCTAACAATCAGAGCAGGGGCTGTTCTTGACTCTGTTTCCTATTATTGGATCCCCTCCACTAACTGGACTGCCTGGTTCATACCTCAGTGGGAAAGGATGTGTTTAGTCCTGCTGTTTGAGATCCCACAGTATGATGGTATAACCAAGGGGAGCTTCCTCTTCTCTGAGGAGAAGGATAAAGGTAATAGGGGAGGAGATTTTTGAGGGTATGACTGGTTGGAGAGGAGGGAGGACTGTGACCAGAATGTAAAGTGAATAAATAAATTTAAAAAAAATCAGTCAACTGTCAAATGGTTAAACATGGTATACAATAAAATGCCTTGGTATGTCTCACTTTAAATCCCTCTGTTCATGCATCTTCAATTGCAAATGTTCATTGCAAGGTCTGGTTTGAGATCTCTGGTTCTGTGACACCATCAATATTGGATCCTCATCAGGATTACTCTGTTGTTGCCCTGTGTCATAGAGATCCTGTAGCTTTGGATCAGCAGGAATGGCCCTTTCCTGAGTCCTAACCATTTGCAGATAATACAAAATTTTGGAGTGAGCGAACTCAGAGCTATGGATCTAGGTCTGGGTTGTATCTAAGCTGGTTGGTGTATTGGCCCTCCCTTATCTGACCCACCAGGGGAGTTCTCCAGCACTGCTCCAGATGGGCCATCCAATGCTGCCATGAACAGGAGGCGGGTTGCTGCCCAGTGAAGCTCAGGGCCCACTCACCCAAGTGTTGCTATCTACCAGGGGTTGGGCCAGCTTTTCCTCTCTCACATCCTCTGGATTGGCTAACCCCATTCTTTGCCATCAGGGCACAGCTCCACTGTGTTGTCCAGGCAAAGTGCAAGACTGCTCTCTGGAGTGCTCTTGCCAGTGAGGGGGACAGAGATAGCTCTCCTGCTCTCAGACTACTGCAGGCGATCAGGGTCGAGGGGGGAGGGCACTCCATCTCCATGCCACCCCATGGCAGAAGACTGATGAGGCCAGCTTTCTCACACTTTGGCTGTCAGGCAGGCTCACCTGTATCCCCTCTACCAGGGCCAGTTCTACTGTGCTGCTGCCTGGCGAGGTACAGGGCCTGTCATTTTCTCTCATGTTTGAGCTTATACTTATGTAATTTCCCCCGACTTTTACTCTGTCAAGCCCTCCATCCACTTTGTTTTGCCCTCTTTCAAATCCATGGTCTCTTTTTTTTCATTAATTGTTTCATTCCTACATGTTTATGTACGTACTATATACTCCTAAATACAACCTGCTCAGTCTCTGCAACACTGCTTGCATGCATGTTTACAGGGGTGACTATTTGGTATGGAACAACCAATTAGTGTGCGCTTCCTTGTAGATTATTTCTCTGACTCTCAGTATATCTGAGTTCTCTGTAGTTCTTTGTGTGTGGTTGGGGCCCTGTGGGGGACTTTCCCTGTCTACTTTGGTACGTCTATCCTTTTGCATTGTCAAATATAATGTTCCTCTTTTGCATTGTCAAATATAATGCTATTCTCTTCCACTTATTTGATTTTGGATTGTGTATTAGCTATTTTTTTTGTATATAAATTTGACTATTCATTGTGTCAAGTATGTTAATTGTTATTTGGTCTTTTATTATATATATAGGTTTTGGTGGATTTATTTTCTTCTTTTGGGGAAATAGATTTTAAAAAGGTTTTAGAGTGTGTTTTAAACAGTATTCCAATTTACTTTCTCCCCAGCTACTGGACTGTTCGAGAGAGATTAGTCATGATATCCACGATAGCAGTTAGCAGAACTGCTGCTAACATAGCAAATGTTTGTATTTTAATTATCCTAGGCCAGAGTCTATTCACACCCACTGCCGCTCATATTGGATATTTGCTATTTACTTGGTGTTTTGGCCTGTTTTAATGTCTTTCATTTTTAATAAAATGAAATTATAGATCTTCACAGAAGATCCTATTTCTGGTTTCATTTAACAAATGAATTTTAGTTTTTCATTTAAGACTCTTAAGAATTCCGCACCAGAATATCAAATACATCACACACAGTAAATCAGTTGCTGCCAGAATAATTTATTGAGGAGAATCAGCCCAGTGACAACAGACCAACTTGAAAAGTCTGTATCAGAAAAGAGTGAAGATATGCGTCCTTGAATTGCTAACCAACTGCCTAAGAAGAATACAATATTCAACGTCTAAGATCTGAAAGAAAATTGACAAAAATTCAGGATATAAATTTTAGGAAGAACAGTGAATTCATGTTTATATATTATTTTTCAAATGAATACATATGTAAAACTAACATTTTATTTTAACTAGCATCAAATATGAGTGAAGAAATATGTCTGATTTCTTATATTACACATGGATATTAAGCAATTACAAGGAACTTTAATTCTTACAATCATGCAACTTTCAAATCTGTATTATAATTAAAGAAAATACATCTGTGGTATTAACAAGAAAAATGTTTAGAAAATGAGTTTCAGAAAGATTTTTAATGCTTCAGTAATTTTTACACATTACTTGATTCTCTTTATGTCCTTAATTTCACTAAATTATAATATTTTGAATTACCTGAATAACCTGAAAAGGTACATATTATTAAATATTGCAAGGAATGGCTTCCTTTACTGCTTGTCTTCTTCATGCCTCTAAAATCTAATACTCCCATATTTTACACTAAGGTAAGTTGTTACATAACTGAAAACTAGGAAGTGCTGAGATCGTTGGTATTAAAATTGCCTTTATTATATTTTGCTGCATGACCTCTATCTATGAGTATCTGTATTTTCTAAGTCTAATATACTTGCCTTAAATGCCAACAATATTTTTTTCTTTTAAAGATTTTTCTTGCTGAGTAACTTCTTAGATATTACAACTATCTTTTAGCCCTTCCTGTATGTCTATGTGGCTTCCCTTATGTTACTGGTTTTACATCATGAGATCATCTGGTTCTTCTTTCAGCAGTTTGAAGATACCGGAGTCGCTGATAGATAAGTCCTCCATGTTATTAAGGGTATCTACTATAGACGTAACTGAAGGAAGCTCCTCTGTGACATTAGTGACGGATTCTGTCGTATCATTTTCAGGCAAATCTGTTGTGTCAACGTGTGGTTCCTCCATGACGTTGTTAGTTTCTGAGGCAGTGACAATGAAGTCATACCTGGATTCCACAGCAGTAAGCAGAACAGTATGGGACTCGGCTTCATTTGCAGTCTCTTTTTCCATCCAATCATTAACCCTATCAGTTGATTCCTCATCAGTTAAAGGATCTTCCACATTATCTTTGGCTTTTTCAGCCGAGTTAGTGAGTTCAAAAACAGTGATAAACTTTTCTTTTTCATGGTCAATTAATTTAGTCACAGTTTTGGGCCTATCTTCCGAAACAATCGAATTGTTCTCAGTTATGTTCTCTTCTGCAATGTTGGTTATGTCTGGAATGGTGGTGACCTCCTTTTCAGTAGAGGGAGGGATTTCAGCCTCAGGACTAAAGGAGTCAGTGACCTGGATAACTATATCATCAAGATCATCGGAGTTGGTTGAGGAACTAACATCAGGTTTGGTATTTTCATCTGGAAGTGCAGAGGCATCCTCCTCATTGGCAGCGCTGTCCTCCAGCATGCCAGAGAGCTCAGTAGTGGGTACGACTTCTTTGTCTCCTGTGTCAATGGTGTCAAAGAGGATGTCTTCCTTTGCCATGTTATTGGAAAAATCTATCAAAGAAACAGTACCAACTGGAATTTTCACTGGAATGAAATTTTCAGTAATTGACTCCTTAGGTTTGGAGTTTGGAGTTTCAGTTGGAGTGGTAATTTCTTTCTCTGGAAGAGTTGTTGATTTCAGACTGCCTTCAATATCATCTTCTAATTTGAGTTTTTCCTTGGTAGGTGTGAGCTTGTTGACTGTAGTTGAATAATCACCATCTGGTGCGCAGTCATTTACTGAAGTAATGTGGTCTCCTTCAGAGGTAATAGTTGTTTCTGATTTAGGAATGGTGTTGTCAGCCCCAAAGAAAATGTCTGCTTCCGTTGGTGTTTTACTGTTGTCTCTTGGAGGTCGAGAATAAATTTTGGGTGATCCATCTTCAGCCATGGGGCAAAGGGGCACTGAGCACTCTCACAGATCTTTCCTCTGGGCTTAGTGGCATCCCTGGGCAGGGGAGTACTGCCCAGTATAGTGACTGAAGTATTGGTCATTATGGGAATTGTTACATCAATCACCCAGGTAATGACAGGGGCTCACCATGGAGGCTGTTTCTTGGCTGTGATTAGACATTTCCTAGAATGAATATTAATATTAGAAGAAAAACTGATGGAGTTCTGATTATAAAATAAAATTCCATACTAAGCAGTTTATTTTTAGAAAACCTAGGATTTACCATGTGTATACCTTCTGACCTGGCACTGGTGCCCCTTGACACAGTCGTACTCAAGTCTGCTATGTACGTTGTGGTTTAGTGTCAGTAATCAACACTCCAAATGATTGAAGGTTCTCAGTATCTTTTTGGAATCAACTATTTTGCAAGTAAGTGACCCTGTATTATTGGAGGCAGAGCTAGTCTTTTCTCTGAGATTCATGGTGCTCAAATGACTAAAATTTAAAAAACACTTTTGGTAGTGAATAAAAATAAGATAATTATGTAGCAGAGACTTCTGTCAGTTCTTTTCTTCTGAGAGAGAAATATTATTTTTAAAGTAGGAAAAGAATTAATAATAATAAACAACTTAGTATTTAGGTAAGGTTTATCGTGTGTCTTCAGTTAACTTGAGACACAGTGCATCAAGTTTTTTAGGTTTAGTTTTTTTATGGGTTTATGCTGCTCCCCCCCCCCAAATTCTTATTTCAACCTCAGAAGGCTTTTGTGACAGGAAGTTTCTGTCACGTATTTAAATTCACAAGTCATAAAGAATCAGGGATAAAATAACAGTAGTTGCTCCAGAAGATATGTATTTCCGACTGATTCTCAAATGATATTGTAGCAGGCAATAATTGTAGATTGGTTTCTTAGAGTAAGGGGCAATAATTGTAGATTAGTTACTTAGAGTAAGGGGCCAGAATTGTATGACCAGCTTTAAGTTTAGCTGATTAGATTAAGGGAAAAATTTTCAGTATAAGTGTTTAAAGCCAGACTTTTGCCCATGGATCACAGAAAATGCACATCTCTCTCTCTCTCTCTCTCTCTCTCTCTCTCTCTCTCTCTCTCTCTCTCTCTCTCTCTCTCTCTCTCTCACACACACACACACACACACACACAAGAGTGGAAGTATCAGCTTGAGTGGTAAACTCCATTTCAAGGACAAAATTATTTCTCCATCAACTCTTGACACAGCGTTCACAGCTTCGTTTTATTTAATTGGCATCACGTCGCAGAGCTTTTCTTTTGCAAAAGTGGGTTTGTGGATGATAGTCTTACTTCCTCTTTCAAGATTAGTTATATTAATTTCCCTTTGAGAATCTTCTACTATCTCTTGGGTAAGATGAAGATTCCTTCAGAGGAAGTGTGAAACTTCTCCTGGAATTGGTTTCAGGAGAAACAGATCTAGCTAGAAGGAATCCTCGAAAATGTGCATTTGGATAGCTGTCATTTCTATTACAGTTCCATCTATAAAGTGATATACTTAACATTCAGTAGTTGTGTCTTCCACTGTAGAAGCCAATGTTATGTCTTATAATAGAAATTTTGTTCATTAGGCAAAATAAGAAAATAGATAACTGGATTGAAGTTCTTCTTACAATTGACTTATGATTGCTAGGATTTCAGTGTTAAGTATTTTGTCCTGACATCAGCAGTGGAGGATATGTTAGGTTCAATATGATCAGCGTTCTTGGAAGACCCAAGAGCATCACTTTGTCAAGCTAAGAGTATTTTATGTATACTATTTTTTCTCTTGCTGAGACAGTTCCACCAATTTAGTAAAACTGGATCTGAAAACAGGCTCTGATACTGCTGGTATTAACATTTAGTGGTGTAGATTTTTAACTTTTAGAATAATAAGACTACAACCTCTTCAGCAGTATATTAGCAGTTACAATTGGAATTTCAGGCAATCAATCTCTCTCTCTCTCTCTCCCTCTCTCTCTCTCCCTCTCTCTCTCTCACACACACATACACACACTCACAGACACCACACACACACACATACATACAAGCTCACACATACACATACACACATATTAAGAGATATGACATTTACTGATTATAAAAGATAAGAATGGGCAATATTACTATTTGTCCAAATTGAGAGAATAAACCTTTTGACTTAATGGAAAATATCTTTCAGAAAAAAGGAATTAATATCTGTATTGATTAAAAATTCTGTTTTTATAGAAATCAATGAGAAGCAGAACTGAAAGAGACACACTAAGCCTTGAATCATACAATAAATCTACATTATTTTTAGTAAAGGCAGATAAGTGGAGATGGCAGTATTTACTCTAATGGGCACAAAGTATTGTTGTATTTTCTAAGAAAGCTATGATCATTTTAGATAGCATGTTTATAAGTATCTGTTGTGATTCTGTGTCTGAAAAGGAAATGATTGGTGATTATTTCCTAAGAGTATTCAGAGAGAATTGCAAGCCACCATTAACATTTCTTGTACTTTCTCCAAAATACATTTTATTAAAAAATATAGAAGGAAAATTCTGACTTCCATCAGTTAGGAGATGAGCTGTGGATCTATGAGTTTTGGTATCACAGTCATCAGATCCTTGGAAAGGAATAACATCAGTATTAAATTTCTTGATTTTTCTCAAGGAGTTACAGCTTAGTAACTTTCTTTGGTTTGTACCTTTGGAGGTACTGGTTTAGACAGATGGTATAAAGCATCAGTTGTGCTTTGTTGGGCATGATATCCACTTGTCTTTGGGGAAATATCTGAATATGTTCATTTTAATAAAGGACATTTTGCTTTATCTATTAATTCAAAGACATAATTATGTGAAACACATTCACAATCACTATCCTCAGACATATACAGTATATATCTTGTGCTATAGAATATAATGTAGTGGGAGGACTTTCCTAAGAAGAAATGACATCTATAGTCCTATATATATTATGAAACAAAAGGGAAGATAAATTAAGTTTGGGAAGAGGGAATTAAGATTTGTACTCTTAAGGTAAGTAATAACATCAATGAAATTAGCATAATCAGCCTTTATTTCAAGATTATCTGACCATGCAGTTGGAGAATTACTCTAAGAGTCACTAGATAGTGGGCCAGACATTTCAAGATATTCAGTGGAGGCATCAGGAATAAACCGAGGCTTTGTAGGATGTTTTAGAGCTAGAAATATTTTGTACTCACCTTCTTGAGTCAGCTCATTCTCTCCTTCAGAATCGGCATCAATCTCAGAAATGATGGCACCTTCCCCAGTATACATTGTATTCACTTGTATAAAAGGGAGTGAAGCCATGTTGCTTAAATCTTCAGAATCAACAACTAAGGGAAATTCATCATTAGAGATGTAACCAAACTCCACCAAAGGAACATTGCTGTTCTGTAAATATGGCATCTCTGCAATAATATTTTCTCCCTCCATAGTAGATGAGCCTGTATCATTATTTATAGAATTTCTGATAACATTTGCTGAAGTTTTAAAAGGAACAATTGAGTTCAAGGTAAGGGGATGAAAGTCTGTTTGAAGTTTGATGGCTTGGCTTTCTTGATCATCAGTTTCATTAATAAGATCAAAGAATTCAATGATGTTCCATGTTAGAGGTTCTATCTCTGAGTAATCGGTCAAGGATTTATCACTTATGAGACCAAAGTCCTTGATTAATTTTTCAGGAAGGAAAATGATGTTTTTAGTCGTTAGTGGTTTAGAATTGCTGTTTTCAATAAAGTCAGTAGGAGAAAAATTTGTTTTCATGGGTAATTGATAGATTTTAGTATAAGAGTTTACAGTTGGCTGCTCCAAGTTATTGAGAAGTGGATCTCTAGCCTGAACCTTCATCAACTTTTCTGTGCTCATTGTGGAACCAGGATAAAATGGTTTTTTTGAACTTACTAGTTCATTCTGTTGAGCGGAAGCAACTAGTGGCTTGCGAATGAACGGAGTGACTTTCATTATATTTAACTCTTCTGAGTCCACTGGAATGCTGTCTCCAATCATGTAGAAGTTTTCTTCCTCAACAGCTTTGTCTTTATAGAAGGATGTGCTAGCCTCAGTTCCTGGGGTGGCGCTTTCCTTTGCAGATGGACTGATAGCTGATTGTTGGTCATTGTGACTTATAAGCTCAGTAGCTCTGTTTATCCCTCTTTTTTCATAGGTTGCTCTTTGGAGGTCTCTATTAGCTGAGAGAGCCATGCTGTCAGTTTTATCGCTGATGTCTCCATTTTCACTGGCAAGAATGTTAGTTCCCCTTATGACTTTCTCTGGAAAGATCATAGGATCCTCTAGAGGAACAGGGGAGACTTGGGGGAAGGGCTTAACAGCACCCAACTCATCAATGACCTCCCAGTTCTGGTCAATGGAAGTCAAGTGTTCTTTTGTTGGTTCTGATACCTTGGACATCACTAGTTTATCAGTTGACATGTTACTGTCCCCAAGAGAAACTGGAGGTCTAAATACTCTTTGATTGGAGATTAACACAGACCTCAGTCCTATGGGCTGAATTTCTTCTACAGAAGGAGTAGAGTTCCTATTGTTGTCTTTGTCTTCTTGAGATTCAAGGGCAGAAATATCAGGAGAAAGTATGGTGGTATTTGGTGGCATTTTGGTGACATTAAACTGATTCAAAATTGCCATTAGGTTTGTTTTGCTTATACCATTCTTATCTTTACCAGGATATGTATTATCTTTCATTGGAATACTGGACCCTCTTCTAATAAAGCTAGGCATTGCTTCTGGGGTAAAGATATAAATGTTTGAACCATTTTCCTCCATTACTGTGTAAATGTTATCATCAAAGTGTTCATCACTGTTAGAGTCATGATTACTGTTAGTTGCAGGCATTTTTCTTTGAACTTCAGGATTAAAATTTCCAAGCGGAGGTTTTGAGACGACATTTTCTTGGACTTCAAGTCCACGTTGACCAGCTCTGGGCTTGATAATCCTTCTGAAAGTTGTAGTGTCATGTGCATTAGGATTAGTTGAGTATTGTGTGTCAGCCAGACTGTTTTCAATGTAATCCCTGATGTTTTCATCTTCAAATGTATCTTCCTCTTTTGATTTAACGCTTTCCACTCTTTGGAGATCAACTTCATAGTTCAGTGTTGCATCTTCCTCAAAAGAGGCTTCCGATTTATGTCCTAGGCTAGAAAATATGTTTTCAGCCTCGTGAGAAGCTGTGGTCATTCCTATTTTCGATGCTGTTTTGGTAATCTTATTAGGAAGATAAGTTTTGGGTGCCAAAATAGTTGCCAAGGAGATTTCCTTAACACCATTTTTTGCTTGAGAAGGATTGAAAGGGGCAATGGAATCATCAATTATTATAGTCTCTTCATCTATAGATACTTTGGGATGGTCACTGGAAGTCCTTCTTAGGTCATTAGGTTTTACTTTCAGAGTTTTAATATCATTACTGTTGATGATATATTTCTTTATTGGCCAGGCAGCAACCATAGAAGCCAAGTCTATTTTATCATTGTCTTTATAGAAGTTATCATTTGCTACATCAGTTAATACATGAATGTTATTTCTCCCTTCATTGCTTACTGTTTTTCTTTTGTTGGTCAGTCTGCCATTATTTTTTGCAGTGATGTCAGTATGGGTCTGATAGTCATCTCCAAGGTCAATGATGTTTCCACTGTACATTGTGGAAGATAGCTGTTTATCTTTGATGGTGTTCCAGGTCTCATATGGGTCCTTTTCAGTACCAGGAATTGGTTCAGAGATAACATCATAATATATATTAAGTGGTCTAGAATAACCCATTCTTTCAATTTGGTGCATAGAATTACTGGATGTAGGGACTGCAGTACTACCTTCTGTTTCTACATTGTGTTTAGTACCTGCACTTTCATCTGCACTGTTAATATTTGTTCTGGTGGCCATTGACTTAAAGTATATTTTCTTGTTTTTAGGGTTAGTGACATATAGGGCATCAACATGTTCCTCAGGAATTAAAAGGTCTCTGTCATTTATTGTTATTTTGGTAGAAGGTACAATAGTAAATTGGGAACGAGAATTTGTGGTGTCACTATCTGGAAACCCATCATTTTCAATGCTACTATATTGCAATGCAAAATGCTGTAAATTATGAGAAGATGGAATATCTTCTGTTTCCTGAAAGATAGCATCTTCCTCTGCTTCAGACTCTACTTCTGTATAGAGAGCTGATTTCTTTCTACTGGGCATTTCTTTGTCTATCCAACTTTTAAAGCGTTTTCTTGGAATAAGTATACCTTCTTCTATAGGGGCTGTAGAGCCAGTAAAGAATACATCTTCTTGTTCTGCTTCCTCATTAGTAGTGGTACCAGTTCCAAGGAAACTCTGGTCCTTTGATGTGACAATGCCACTCTCATCTGCCAAGGCAGTGAGCTTCTCCAAAGAATTTTGCCAATATGTAGCAGGATCAGAGGCAAACATTGCTTTAGTTCTGCCGGTGGTTGGGTAATGTTCAAAACTCTGAGTTATTTCTGAGTCTGTATCAAAGTGAGGAGTATCAGAGAGGTCATGCTTGTACAGGTAGTGGATCACTGACACAGGAGCTGAAATGCCATTTTCATGAGAAAGAGGCATCCTTATCCTCCTTGGTCTTGTTTGGGAATTAGGTGCAAAGCTGGAAACAGCAAACATATTCCGGGTAATATCAGAGGAGGGAGAATTATTGCTCTTTGGATTGTCTACTGTCCCTTTGGCATAAGCAAAGCCAATTGAATTTTGATCAGTGAACAAGCTCTGTGGCACATTATTATCAGATAGAGGAAAGTTTCTCAAGTCAGCTTGAAGCATCTCTAAATGGTTTCCTTCTGAGGGAGATCCAGTGATCTTTGCTATCCCATCTAAAGGTGCAGGATAGCTGTCTGAATCTTCTGTAGGTGAATTTTCTTCTGTTTTGTGGATGGACAAGGGATTACTTGCCGCTTGCTTGCATAAAGGTAGATTGTCAGAAAAATCTTGATTTGTCTGACTGTGTATTTCCTGACTTCCATTATACTAAAGAGAAAGAAGTGCAAAGTTTTGTTTTTTTTGGTGACAGTACCCTTTTACATGCATCTCTAAAAGAACACATATCCATGCATAGCACCAAGTCTATCAAATATAATGAGCATTCCTCCATGGTCTCTGCTTCAGTTTTTGTTCTTCTCTTGAGTTTGTACCTTACTTCCCTCTGTGATAGACTATAAACTGTAAGAGGAAATAAACCCCATTCTTCCCAAGTTGCATTTTGATTATGGTGTTTATCACAGCAGCAGACAATAAATTAGACTGTTCTGAAAGTCTTTCTTTTCATCTTTATTAACTTCTTGTTAATTAAGTCAAAAATATACAATACCACTTTGAGAAGAGGCTGATGTTAGAATTAAGTACTCTCCATGGTAAAGTCTCAACAGCTAATCTTTTACAATGAAATAGTGTATGAGACCCTTTAAAAGAGTATATTGTCATACATGATCTTCTCCTGTCTTTGGATCAAGTTTATAATTAAATAATTAGTTGTTTTATTAGGAAATAAATCCAAGACCTCACATATGCTAAACAAGAGAGCTACCCCTTGATCATATCCCTAGTCCACTTTTGATTTTAAGTTTTGAGGTAGGATTTTGCCAAGTTGCCTAGGATGGCTTTAAATTCACTGTGCCCAGATAGGTCTTGAAATTGCAATCCTCTAGTCTTAGCATCCTGAGTAGCTCTGGCTTAGGTGTGCCTTATCAGGCCTAGCTTATATAAGTGATTTAAATTTTTTATATATAAGTGATTTAAGTGGAAATATATATATATAATATATATATATGCACAAACACATATATGCAATGTTGTTATATTTACAATATTTTTCTTAAAACAACTTATCATCTAAGTTCATTTTCCCTCATCAATGTTTAATTCCTTAAAACTAATATTATATTAAATACTTAAAAAAAACTTACTGGAAAGAAAATCACAAAATTCAAGGTGGTCACAGTCAGGATCAAGATTTTCATCTTGTCTTGCTAGTAATTCCCTGCAAGGAAGGTACAGAGTTTTTCCTCTGTTAGTTACCCATTGAGTTGTTGCATATAAATAGAAACTTAAAAATACCAGAAATATGTCAGTAGGTTGTGGTACACACCCTTAATTGTAGCAGCAGGAAGAGGCAGGGGCATCTCTTGAGTTTGAGGCCAGCTTGTTCTATATAGTGAATTCTAGGGCAACCAAGGCTACACAGAGAAAGCATCTCAAAAAACCAAAACCAATAAAAACAAACAACAGCAAAAGGCAAATAAACCGTATAACAGCCACTACCACAAAAACAAAAACAAACAACCCCCAAACAGAAATAACTTATGTATGTTCTACTATTGCTGGCATTTATGTAAGACAACTATTTAACTAATAACATGGACAGCACATAGCTGCCTTGGGTCCATTGTTAGAAATGATAACACAGAAAAAAAAGTGCTCTCGGCTGAGATCAACACCCTTTCATCAGTCAGAGAAATTTGTCTATTTCTGAATCTTTATAGACAAAAGTAGCAGGGGAATCAAGCATACAGCTGGCAAAGACATTTTCCCCGGAATTCTTTAGCAAGGACCTCACGTTATTTCACCCTTCTTTTCATGTTAATTTTTCTCTATTTGTTGCATTTTTATAGAACATTTAAATCCAAATTAAGGAGTCAATATTTACTGTTAAAGTCCACACAAAAGATTTATCAGAAAAGTGGATGTTTGAAGAAAGAATTCATCAAAAAGTTTGATTTATTCAGTAGTTACCTTATAAGGCCTCTTTTTTTCCCCTCAGCTGCCTTCTGGCTTTAGCTTTTCACCAACTCATGAAAATGAATCTAGACAGAGACAGCACGAGTCTGAGGAAGAAACAGAGGCCTCTTGATCTTTATTATTGGGCAGCCAGGATGGGTGGGGTGGAGGGGGGTGGAATGTTGGAGCTGGGGTGGGTCTCATCTAAGAGATTTTTTTTTTAAGCTAATTCCAAGACAAAAGAAAGGAGAGGGAATACCTTTTGGCTTTCAATTGCATCTTTCAGACAGAGAATGAAGCTTATCTCCAAATTTAAAGAGGCAGTGCTCATATTTTAAACACTATGAAATCTTGAACATACCAGCTCCCTGGCTTCTAATGACACTTTCATCTTTAAAAACTGTTCCTTTCTTTATGCTTGACAAAAGAAGTTTATGCAGGCAAAAGTCTCTCCTGGTCTTACTCATACTTTTGCTTTATGCCACCATAGTGGCATTTTAGGGATCCTATAGTTTACTAGTTTACATGATTTAATAGACTCTTACCTTATAGACTGTTGTTTTGTTAAGGAGAGGATTGTGATTGGCTCAGTATCTGAAAAAATTATGTTTAAAATACAGAGAAATACATAATAAAAATGATTCTCTCCTAAAGTATGTAAATAGCACGCCAATCTCTTGGATATCTGTTTCATTCATTAAACGTTGCAATAGTTGCTATCCAAATTCTGAAACTGAAACTGTATTTTACATATAATGAACAAAATTATAATGCTCTTATTGTTTTAATTGCTGGAGTTACTTAGTGCTATGCCCTCTAAATCCTCCATTAAAACATGAATCTAAATATATATTCAATTTCAGCTACTTTTCTTCAGGGAGTGGTATAAAAGTCTACTGTTAGACAAGATATACCTTTAGTCTGAACTTTGCTGGGTGACAATATCCTCTCCATTCTAGGAACCTTGAAATTTCTATATTTGTAAATATACATTATACTCATATATATTTTTTTGTATAAAATATCTATGAAATCCCATATTGATTATAATAGAAAGGTCTTTATCATTAGAAAAACAAATAAATTCAACCTCCTTATCAATCTTTTGGGGAAGCTTTCTCAAGTTTTCCTATGTTCTGACTCTCCTTAATATTATTTATTACATATTTGAACAAGTATCAAATTCCCACAGTTATGTTCAAGACTGGATTTTTCTTTTAATCAAAGTATTGATGTTCAAAGGATCTGCAAACCTTATAATTAACTTTAGATCAAAAGCCATGCATCACGAGCAGGACAATTGTAATGTTATCACTTTTGGATCTTGAAGGAACCATTTCCATGACATCATTGCTCTTCAAGGGAAATGAAGTAATTGTTTGGAAATCTAGGGTGCAGTAAAATGTACTTAAGGATGGAAAGCTGATTCCACTGGAGATTATATGTACAGGTTTTCATTTCAAGGAAGCCGATAGACACAGATGAAGAATCCCTGGCTGGCACTAATTTGTCTTTTAAGATCTGAGACAACTAAGAGTTCCGCCTATTGGTTTTAAAAGTTGAATCTGGGACAATGAAACCAAAGCGTTGCATGTTAAACTCCATTTTGAAATTCTCTCTCTCTCTCTCTCTCTCTCTCTCTCTCTCTCTCTCTCTCTCTCTCTCTTTCTGTAGTCTAAGAAGTCTGAATCAATGCCTCCTTTCATTGAGGTGAATGGTTCATTTAGCTTTTTTTTTTTTCAATCGATACTAATACTCAATTTCTAGAATTTGCTTTTCCTAATGTTTGTGGAGGCTAAAACAAACACATTTTCATACACCAAAAGGATCATGTTGAAGGAAGACATATAAATTAGGAAACAGTATGACGGTCTTTTGTAACTCAAATTATTTCCACAGGATGATTATTGAAGGTTATTAACACTCTAATCTTGTGGGAAGCACACGCTTCATGCCTGTTGTTGGCAAGAAAACAGTTTTTCCAGAGGAGATAGGTTACTCTGGATGCAAATAACAATGACCACAGTCTGGCTCCCCAAAATACTGTACTTCAACAATGCAGTAGTTTCATGAAGTTTTTAATGGCTGTAGAGCAAAAGAAATAAGCCAAGGCATTGGTGGAAGCATCAATTAGGAAAGCTTTTGAAAAGTGCGAACACGTGTTTTTTGTTTGTTTGTTTGCTTTGCCAGAGTTCACTTATGCTGTCCAAGGGATCCTTAGCTGTTAGTTTGGTGGAAGTTAGGCAGATATTGACACTGAGTTTGGGCTGAGGAATGGGTGGAAATCATAGAACTTGGATGCATCCCATATATAATGAGATTTGAAGGCCTAATAACAGTCAGTCTTGCCTAATTGTCATAGATTTATTTGAATGAAAGTGCCTGGGCCTCTTTTGAGCTCTCTCCTGGTCTTACTCATGGCCCAAAGATATAGATGCTAGGGGAAAATGTAGAATCATACATTGCTTCAATAAGACCTTAAAATTGTATTTCTGTGAAACTTTTGCATGCCTTTAATTATACCTTGAAAATTCTCCTTAACTTAGCTATTCCTACTTACCCAGATTGCAAATCCAAGAACATTCCCAATAAGTGATTTCTCCTTTGTTAAAGCTATGAAGTTTATATTCTTTTGACTATTTAATTTCTTGCTCAGATTTTACCTGTCTTGCTTCTAGTTTCATTACTCTACTCCTAGGGATGAAAAATAGGCGAACCTATTATTATTTAAATACATGAGAATGAAGGAATGTAGACATAATATGCTTTCCTTTGCTCCCACAATAAATTGTCAGTTCTTTGAAAGTGAGTATTACATTTTCTGTTTCTGTATTTCCACCAGTATCTTCAGCAACGACTCAATAAACAATTGTTAACAATGTGAAATGAAGCGTCCATAAAAATAACTAGGCCTGTGTTAAAGACTATATGAGGCTGACTGCCTGATTAGAACCTCCATGATTGTAAAGAGTTGTTTATGTTGCACATGCAAATATATGCATATATACAGATATATGCATATTATTGCCCAGATTATCTTGGGAAATCTCAAGTCTCTTCAGTAGTCAGATAACATGGTGAGTGTGGAGTCAGGAAGATGGTAAGAGGCTGGGCAGTGGTGGCGCACGCCTTTAATCCCAACACTTGGGAGGCAGAGGCAGGCGGATTTCTGAGTTCGAGGCCAGCCTGGTCTACAGAGTGTGTTCCAGGACAGCCAGAGCTATACAGAGAAACCCTGTCTCGAAAGACCAAAAAAAGAAAAAAAATCTTTCTCAGGAAGATGGTAAGAGCAAGAGGATTAGGTGGTTTGCTCTAAAAGTTTGTCTCCTAGTAATGTCAGAAGCTACACTCATTAAGGGTTACCAACATGCCTACCGAGCATGAGCAGAGCAAGTAAGACACAAATGGATATGCCAAACTGGATGGAGAAAATCCTACAAGGCCTCAACCTTACACAAAGAACTGCAAGAAACTGAGGGAAGTTGGGAGTGAGAGAGATGGTCCTCCCTCGGAAGAGTTGCTTGTCCAGTACCAAATGATCAGCCCTGTAAACATGCATACAAGTAACATTACATGGACTGAGAAGGCATGAAATGACAATGAGTGAAGAAAAATGTGACCATTAATTTGAAAGAGAACAAGAAAACATTTAAAGGAAGGCTGAAGGAGGAAAGGGAAGGGAGAAATGTTATAATTATATTGTAATCTCCAAAAATTTTAAAAGCTCAGAATAGGATGATACTTGATGAAAAGAGATAAAATATTTTTTTTAGAAAACAAAAGCAAAACAGTATTAATGTCAAAATAAAATAATTAAAACAGAAGCAACTGATATCAACAAGGAGAATACAAGATGATTTGAGAAAATCTTTGAGATTTGCAGCAGTCATAGTTGAGTGGATACATGGGAGACAGAGAACTGACTCATCTTAAATTACATAGCACTTGAGATACTAGTTGCCATCTGCACAGGCATCTTCAATTACAAGTCAGTTGGAAATGGAACTCTGGAGAGGAAGAACGAAGTGACACATATCTATGTGTAACTATGGTGTTTACATTTTGTTCATGGTCATGACTGGAAGGAAGCACAGAGAATACTGGAATGACTGCATGCTCTCTTTGGCTCTTCCCCAGAGGGGCAGCTGGTCTTACATGGTCTCCTCACTTTTCAAAACTGATAGGATGCATATCTCCTCTTTAAAGGTTCCTATGGCCAAGGGCTACATGTATATTTCAAAAATTCAGAGATGGTTTTCATGATGTTTCTTTTGAAAATTTATGAATGATTTCATAGCTTATTTCTAAATGTAGTGAAAGGATGAGGATGGAGCAGTGGACACAATTGACCTCCTCTCTTTGTGTCAGTTAATCAAGAACTTCCCTTTCCTTATCACTGTGTTGTACATGATAGAGAAGCTGATGTTCCTCACACAGGAGGCAAGCCAGGAATACAGTGGACTTCAAGTATCCAGTTACTAAAAGGATCACACTGTGCCCGGCTGAGAAATTGCTTTTGATGGCATGGCTCCTTTCTTCCTAAGACATCTTTAGTAATAACAAAAATATAAGACTCTACAATAGACAAAAAGAGCAGCAGTCAGGCTCACCCAAGTCTCCTGGGGATAGGCTAGGGTCTTCCCCTACAAAGGACTGGGTTAGAAACACCAATTATCAAGAAAGTCAGGGATATTGAAAGAATGTCAGGACCTTAAAGGACATGGTTCAACTTCCACTGCCACATTCTTCCTGGGTCTAGAAACTCAGAGAGAGACATTGTGAAGGCAATGCGAGGTAGGAAAATGAGAGGCGGGGAGCTGAGTAGACCAGGGCCTAGTATAAGGTTTTTATTACTAGGGTCAAGGCTTACATCTCAAACTCTGAACTTCCAGAGTTGCTGAGTCCTAGGAATACATATTTGATGGGCTTATCTCTAAATCTTTGGTGCTCTGACTTTGAATATGATGGAAGAAAAGGCTGTTAACTATCTATTTTTATATCTATCATCTATCTGTCTGTCTGTCTATCTATCTATCTATCTATCTATCTATCTATCTATCTATCTATCATCTATCTATCTATCTATCTATCTATCTATCTATCTATCTATCTATCTATCTAATTTCCAGAAAGTTTTAAGTGTAGATGTTTTATATATATATATATATATATATATATATATATATATATATATTACATATACATATGACTTCCTTAGAGGAAGTAGTTTCAAGCCTCTTGCCTAACCAAGCAGTCTTCTATAATAGGATAAGGACCAGAGAGGGAGCCCAATGACACCATGCAGTGTTAGGGTATCTGAGTTACCTGGATATCATCTGAGCAGACTTATGAAGCTGAAGTGCCTGTTTCTATATTGTCAGTGGGGATGGGAGAAAACTGAATGGGGAAAGGTGTCAAGAGAAGTCTTATATGGTCGAAGAGGTCCTCTGACCTTTCTCCTTCTATTCCTGCATTATAGGGCATACTACTGTGTGTACATGTACACACACACATAGACAGACAGACAGATACAAATATAATGTAAGAAAACATGTTTTAAATTGATTTATTGAACAAAAGCTGAAGAAATAAAAGTGAATACATTTAGAAAGTGAGAGACTGAAAGTAGCATGATTTCTAGAATGATGTCACCATTCAAAGAGACGGCAGTAAGTTCTTGATCAATATTGGCAATTATTAAGGTGAGAAGTTAAATATAGAGAAATTTTTAGGACATAAAAATGATTGAATGAGTTCATTGTACCATAACCATAAGTGTTTCAGAATTGCCATTTTCTATTTCTTTTATTTCCAGTTCGTATCCATTCTGTTCTATATAGCCCCAAGAGGTTTTCCGCCTTCCTGGCTGCTGTTAACTCTGTTAGAGTAGATCATATTTTCTCACATTATATATTTAGAATATTGCCTGTCACCTCTACTTCACTCTATCAATGAATGGCCTTGCCCATTATGATTGCTGTCTTGAATACCTTTATCATATAGCACTAATAACTACAAAACCTTAATTAAAACTTGCAAATACATGCTATGGCAATTGTTTTTGAAATAGTCTATTTCTGCTACCTTAATCTTAATAGCTTTTTTTATTTTTATCTTTTTAATGTTAGGGATTGAAACTAGAGCTTCATGCCTGCTTGGGAAATGCTCTACTACTGAGTTACCTCTGTAGTTCCACCTTAGGCATTCTGCATTATAGATCCAGAATGAATACATCTTCCTTAGATTGTATCTTGATTCTTCAAATTTTTCTAGATCGTATTTTCTTCTGCACAAATCTTCTTTATTAATAATGATACATCATCTTCAATTTTTACACTAACTTTGGCCTAATACTTATTAAAGTTGTCTAGAATAACTACCTAAAATTTCTTTACTGTGATTTGCTCGTGCTTGTGTTTGAGCTTATATATACCAGACCATTTCTCCGTCTGAAGTACCTCAGAAGACCCAGTGGCCAGGGCTTATATTTAGTAGCTCATTAGATAATACCCATCTGTGCCCTCACTGGGACTCTTGTTGAAAAATATAGGACACATGAATGTGCTTGTTGTGTTTGGTGTGTGTGTGAGTGGGGGGGTTTGCAGGGGCAGTGGTGGTTGCTATGGGGATTGCCATTGTTAATGAAATAACCACAAATGTTGTGGCCAGTGGTTACACAGATGTGATGGTAGCTATAGTTGTGGTGCCTATTTCTAAGGTTGTAGAGTCAGCTGGTGAAGTTGGGGGCATCAGTGATGGACCTGTGGTATCTCTTCAGAAGTTTTATTTTCCTGTGGTTCATGGGGAAGCCTCCTGCCATGGAGTTGTAGTTCCAGAAAGCTGGGTGGAATTTTTACCCAAATTTCCATGTTCAGTGGTGGAGGAGGGAGCCACAGAGTGAAAGTGAATGTACCCACAAGGGTTGCATTGGCAGCAGCATTTGTGTTTCTGGGGGGAATTTATAGCCACACTGGTAGCTGGATCTGTTCCAGAGATTGGGACGATAGCTCTCAGAAGTATTGTGACTATGGATCCAGCAGCTGTGGTGGTAACTGTAGATGTGGCATTTGTCTTTGAGATCATGGAATCAGTTGGTGACAGCACTGAGAGGAATCATGCAGCTACAGGACTTGTGCTAGTTGCTGACTTAGTGGTTCCTACACGAACTTGGGTTGTAGTTTCATTGTTTGTGTTATTTGCTGTTTGAGTGACTCTTGTAGTCACTAATGTGGCAGTCACATTTTTTATAGTTGTGACAGTAGTAGGTATGCTTCTAGTAGAGCGTGGTGCAGGTGTGGTGCCTTGTGATGCATTCCTGGTAGAACCAACAGAAACAAAGGCAGAAGTTGTGGCTATTTTCGTAGTGGTAGGAGCAAGAGGTAAGGCCGTGCTGGTTGATGACAATGTGCTACCTTTGGTGGTGGCCTCAATCCCTAGAGTAGTGGAATTTGTTTTAGTTTTGTCCCCAGTAAGCATAGAGGTTGTGTTTGTAGCAGTGACAGGAGTTGTGATAGTTTTGCTTGTTGAAGTTGTAGAAGCAGCTTGAGTGGTAGAACCATTCATGGCTGGGGTGGTGGTCATACCTTTGGTGTTTGCTTTAGTTTCTGAGACCTCTGAGGTAGAACCAGATATAGTGGTGGAGGCAGAGGCTGAATGAGTTGTGGATTCTTCTGAAGGCTTTGTGGATGTAGCTTCTATTGTTGAGTTAGTGGTTGATGGTACTAAGGTGGTAGTGCCAATCACCAGGGCTGTGGTTGAGCTCTTAGCGGGAGAGGCTTTTGCACTGGTACTAGAAATCCTTGGATTAGGTGTAGACAACAATTTCTGAGCAGGTGTTGGTTGTCCCCTGATAGATGCATTGAAGATTTCCTCTGCTAAGGAAAGTAGTCTCTTTGCTTCTTCAAAGGTTTCAAGCGTGTTTTTCTTGTTGAGTTTGGGGTGTCTGGTCTTGGATTTGCTTAACTTGTTATTTATGAGAGATGAGGTTTGCCTTTTCAGAAGGGACACTTTGGATTCAATCTTCCTGAGCTCTTTCTTTACAGCCCTTGATGCGGCTCTCTGCTGTTTTCTTTGCTGTCGTCTTTCCTTTCTGGACTTAGGGGGCTGTTGTGTTTGGGATGAGGCTTGCCTTCTCTTAGGTGATATTACAGATTTAATTTTTGTGAGATTTTTTTTCATAACCTTTGTAGAATGTGCCAAGTTTTCCTTTAGCGTTTGTCTTTCCTTTGGTAGCTCAGATGACTGTTTTCTGCATGGGCCAGACCGGGTCCTTTTCAAGGTTTCTGAAGATCTCTTTCTAGGTTTGGATATTTGAGTAGCTGGTCTAATCATAGGTTGTTTTACCTGTCTGTTAACAGGCCTGGACCGATCAGATCTTCTCTTTCTACTTAATTTCTTAAGTTTTGAAAATACCTTGTCAACTCCTTTTTTAATCTCTGAGCCAACCTTAGAAAATACAGTCTTTACATTCTGAGCATTGAAGGGTAATGAGGAAGCCCTTCGGGAAAATCTGTTGATAGGTGAGGCAGAGTCATGCGACAAGGATGAACGTTGTTTGTCAAGCTGTGTAGATGAAAAGTTGCTTAGTGATGTTTTAGAAGTTGACTTTTGGATGGGTTGACTGTTGATTGTCTTTTCTATTGTCTGCTGCCATGATTTCTGACTCTCACTGAACTACAGGCAAAGAGAAAATATTATCAAATGAGATAATGAATAAATTTTGTATTTTTATTCTCCTTTCAGGAACTGAACTACTCTTTCATTTCGGAGAAAGCATGGCCTTTTTTAACACTATAGAATAGCCTAAAACATGATGTTACTAAAGAGCAGCATGATAGTATAGGGCCTGCCAGTCTTTATGTACACTCCTTATAAAGTTCAATTAGCAGTTACCAGTAGCTTAGACAATCTTTATGAAAATTTCCACACGTGACACATTCAACTGATTCCTAGAAATGAATGAAGTGTTAAAATAGTGGTCTCAGTGTGACACCACCACACATACCCTTCCTCATGTTGACACAGAACTAAACAAAAATTTCTCTGGGATACTAGTTTCTACATGGTGAAGAAGGCCTGGAAGTGGTCACCTACTTCCCCGTTGTTTCTGACACTCATGAAGCTCATGAAGCTTGTTCCAACCTCACCTCATAGAAAACATTGAGGGAAATGGCATTGCTAGACACCTTCAGTTAGGTAGAAACAGAAGCCTTCCTTCTCTATGTTGCTCCTACTTTCCCTCTGTTGGTTGTGGTATAGAGTAGAGTCTAGGAAAAAAAATAATGTGTGTGCATGTGGAAAGCTTCTGTAAGACAAAGGGCATAGTCAATAACACAAATCCACAACCTGCGAGTTGGGGAAAATCTCTTCACTAACTCCACATCCGATAGAGGGCTAATATCCAAAATATATAAAGAACTCAAGAAGCTAACCACCAAAAATACCAAACAACCCAATCAAACAAATGGAGTATAGAACTAAACAGAGAATTTACAACACAGGAATTTCAAATGGCTGAGAAGCACCTAAAGAAGTGTTCAAAGTCCTTAGTGATCAGAGAAATGCAAATCAAAATGACCCTGAGATTCCTCCTTATACTAATCAGAATGGCTATGATCAAAACCTCAGGTGACAGCACATGTTGGCAAGAATGTGAAGGAAGAGGAACAATCGCCCATCGCTCTTGAGATTGCAAACTGGTACAACCACTGTGGAAATCAATCTGGAGGTTCCTCAGAGAATTGGAAATAGATGTACCTGAAGAACCTCAATACCACTCTTGGGAATACAACCAAAAGATGCCCCACCATGCCACAGGAGCATGTGTTCCACCATGCTCATAGAGGCCTTGTTTGAGATAGCCAGAAGCTGGAAACAACCAAGAATGGATACAGAAAATGTGGCTCATTTATACAATAGAATACTACTCAGCTATTAAGAACTAAGACACCCTGAGTTTTGCAGGAAAATGGATAGAAAATATCATCCTGAGTGAGGTATTTCAGACACAAAAGGACATGCATGGTATATACTCACTAATAAGTGTGTATTAGCCAAAAAAAAAAAAAAAGAAAGAAAGAAAAAAAAGTACAGAAAACCCAAGATACAGTCCACAAAACTCAAAAAGGTCAACAAGCTTAAGGGCCAAAGTGAGGACGCCTCAGTCCCACTTGGGAGGGAGAAGAAAGCAATCACAAGAGGGGAGGGACCTGGGAGGGAAATTGGACAGGGGTGGGGGAAAACAGGAGAAGCTGATCTGGTATTGGGTGAGAGAAAAGTACTAAAGCCCTAAGGGCCAGGAGAAAGAATGGAAACAGGCAACCTCGGGAGGCAGGAGGTTGGGGGACCTTCCAGAATGCACCAGAGACCTGGGAGGTAAAAGACTCTTAGGACACAAAGGGAGGGACCTTAGATGAAATGGCAATAGTAGGGAGAGGGAACTTATAGAGCCCACCTCCAGTAGGAAGACAGGGCATCAAGTGACAAAGAGGATTGCCATCCACAGTCAAAAACTCTGACCCATAATTGTTCCTGTCTGAAAGAACTGCTGGGATGGAAATGGAGAGGAGCCTGAGGAAAAGAAGGTCCAGAGACACGCCCAAAGTAGGGTCCAGAGGTCCTAAGGTCTGACACTATTACTGAGGCTATGGAGCACTCAGAAAAAGGGACCTAGCATGACTGCCCTCCAAAAGACCCAATGGGCAGCTCAAAGAGTAAGATGCAGATATTTGCACCCAACGGACAGAAGCTGCTGACCCCTGTGGTTGAATTATGGAAAGGCTGGAAGAAGCTAAGGAGGAGGGCAACCCTGTAGGAGGACCAATAATCTCAATTAACATGGATCCCAGAGATCTCTCAAACACTGGACCACCAACCAAGCAGCATACACCAGCTGATATGAGGCCCCCAACACATATACAGAAGATGACTGCTGGATCTGGGTTCAGTCAGAGAAGATGCACCTAACCCTCAAGAGACTGGAGGCCCACTGGAGTTTAGAGATCTGGTGGGGTGGGGGTTGGGAGATGGGGATATCATCATGGAAACGGGGTTGGAAAGGAGGTATGGGATGTGCAACAGTCGGAAGGTGGACATGGTGGGGAATAAAATATGGAGTATAAAAAAATAAAAGAAAAAAAAGAGTATCTAGGATCAATAAAACAAATGACAGCTCATGCTGATGAGGATGCGGAATAAAGGGACCACTCTTCCATTGCTGGTGGGAATGCAAACTTGTACAGCAACAATGGAATCAATGAAAGGTACTCTGTATACTAGCAAAAATGGAAACATAAACACCAACCAGATACAAATCTTTTGATTTAAGATAGTGTCTTGCCTGCAAGTTATGTGAACAAGATGGGGGCATGAAGCTTGTGAGAGGAACTAACCAATAAATAATTTGAATTAAGTTTCACTCCATGCTGTACCCATGGCTGCTTAGGTGACCAAGAACCTAAGACAGGACAGCCTAGAGAACAGGGGAAAACCAAAACAATACTGTTCTTCTAAAGAACATGGCAGTGAAACAACTCCTAATGTCTTCTGCTCTACTCATAGATCAGTGCCTTGCTCAGCCATCATCAGAGGATCTTCCTCCTGCAGCGGATGGGAACAAACAGAGTCCCTCAGCCAGACACTATAGAGAGTCAGAGACTTTGGAACACTCAGCCTTAAATAAGATGTCTCTATGAAAACCCTCTCCTCATGGCTCAGAGAGTCCTGCAGAAGAGGAGGTGAAGAGTGTAAGAGACAGAGGGGATAGAGGACACCAAGGAAACCAGGCCTTCCAGACAGAATGGGATTGACATTCATGATTTTATAGAGACATGAGGCAGGGCCTGCAAGGATCTGCATCAGGGTGGCTCCTAGAGCTGAAAGGAGAAGGAGACACATGCATGCCCTTATCCCTAACCCATAAACTATCTCTAGTTGAAAACTACTTACAAATAAAAATTTAATTTTGGGGAAAAACAAAGTACTCTTAGGGGTAGATTGCATGCCCAGGAGGAGATGGCCAATAATAAAAGAACTCAATGTCAGTTTTTTGCAGTTCCCTGTCTCATAATATCAAGGCTTTTATTTTTTTTGAATATTTTAAATCTATTTTTAATTTAATTTATTCATTTATATATATATGTATGTAGATAGAGAGAGAGAGAGAGAGAGAGAGAGAGTTTTCATCTTACAGATCCTATGCATGAATATGCTTCCAGTTTAGTGTTTTTATGATCTTGCTGAGTTTGTGAACAAGTGGGTTTCTGCATCTATATTTGTTTCTTATGCTTTTTTTCCTAAGCTCTTTTCCTTCTGTTTGTTTTGTACTATTCTGATGTGTGTTATTATCCCTTAGTTATCTGTTTTCTAACAAGAGCTAGAGAAGGGTTGGGTTAGGATGAGAGTCAAGGTGCGGAGGAACCGAAGGAGAAGTCAGGGAAACCTTAATCAGGATACAGCATGTGAGGAAAATTATTTCCAATAAAAGAAAAAAAGTACCACAAACCAAACACCCAATTCTACTTTCAGTAGCAGCTTTTTCTGGGGGATATTAACTGCTGTGAAAAGAATTTTGTAATAAATTACAGTTGAGTAAAAGTGACAACATGTAAAGACCAACTATAATTCTAAAAATGTTTCCAAAGGGAAACATAAGGAACAAACGAATATTTCACAATTAAACCAGGAGAACAAAAAGACTTCTTTCAACCCTGTGAAAGAAGAGCAAGTAAACAGAAAGGCGTAAAGTTGAAAGCACGGTTTCACTCAGTGCATCAAGATCAAAATCTACTTTTACAAGTTGTATAACAGATGTGTTGAAAGTGTGAGCTTAGAGTTGTCTTAGACATCATGGTTTCTCCCTTTGTCTAGGGTCTTTGTAGACATTGGTTGAAGGGGCTATCTCACTTGTCTTAAATTGCCTTTGTCTTAAATGAGAAAATACTTTGTAGTTTTTGATCCTAAGGATGCAAATAACAGAAACAGATGGTGCACTTTAGAAGAAAACTTTCTTCACTTGGAGGTGCTGGGTGGGTGTGGGCACTAAGGAGCAGGGCCTAGCCACTGAGGAGCCATGTGTGGACATTGAGGATCCTTGGTACTTTCTTCATAAATTTAGTTCCATATCTTCTATGTTTATTCAGAGTTTTTTCTCATTCCTTCTTCTTTTCACACAATAGTCTGCTTTTCCATCCTTCTTAACTCCCTTATTTTCTTTCTATCTCTTTCTTTATTTGGCTCTCTCTTTCCAAATTCCAGTTGATCATTTATTTATTTATTCAGACATTCTGTGACAGGGTCATACTCAATGCCTAGGCTATCCTTGAACTTGCAATTTTCCTGGTGCTTGTGATTCACGTGCTGTAGGTGAAGGCTACCATACGATTTCAAATAGACTTAGTACCATGAACTTTGGAAGAAAAATTTGTTCTTGTTCCTTTTTTTCATGTATTAGTCTAGCCTGGCTTCAAAAGACAATGTCATCATCTTGCCTTTAACCCAATCCTAATTCTACATAGCCTTTATTTTTAGGCAGTTATTATGTTTATTTTTTCAAGAGTCTAGAAACTTACCTGGAAGCAAACGGCAAAGACCAAAATGAGTCCTTGTAGGATCAAAGCCTTCATCCTGTCCTTTTAACACCTTAGTGAAGAAAATCAGAAAAGAATTTGTTAGCTTCTTAACAATGCTGTGATGACTTTAACCCAACCCCCAGTGATTAAAAATAAAAAGGACAGTTTAAGGACAAAGTATTGTTTTTTCTCCTTGAGCTGAATTATAAATGCAGTTGTAAAATTTTAAGCACACATGTGTTTCTTTTACTGAAATAATATTATTACACAATATATTTTGATTAATTTTTCCCTTCCTAAATTCTTCCCAGATCTCCTCACCTCTGTGTGCACACAAACTTATGGTCTTTTCTCTCTTTAACAAACAACAACAACATCAAAGAACCAAAATCAAATGACAAGAAACAAGACATATACACAAAATTTCCAACAGAAACACGCACACACACACATACACACACACGCACGCACCAGTGGGGTCAGGAAGAATAACAAGAAAGTATTGAGGGGAAGAAATGTAATCAAAGTAAACTATAGCATATAAACACATGTATGTATGAAAATGTCATGATAAAACATTATTTTGTGTAATTAATATATATATAAAAAAGTAGAAAATACAAACCTGATTATTCTAGTTTCTGAGTTAAAAGTTTCTGTTGTTTCCCATTGATGTATATCCTGTAGACAAAAAGATTAAAAAGTCTATAAGTGGCTTTAAAGGCATTTTTAATCCTTACCTGTTAGGTTCATTTACACCTCACTGTGTATGTTTGTGTGTGTCCATGAAGATATTTTCTTTCTCTAACTCTTTTAGACATTCTATCAAAATCACTCCAGTAAGGCTTTGCCTACATATTGGAACAGACCCAATCAAGTGAGCTGATGTTTGATATCAAAGAGAATTCTCAAATGATGAAATTTTCTTTAGTCTCTAACAACAGTGCCTCTATTCCTCATTCTGGCTTCATACATTTTTTAAATTCTGAATTTCCTTCATGGATTTTCTTTTTCTGCTCCAATAGAGTTCTGGGGACTGTTTTTTTATGACAATGTCCAATAGTGAACTCAAGAGGACGGTTTTAAATAGTTTCTAGAAGATCACGGTTAGTCTGTCCATATTTTGTGGACATTTGTTTGCGTAATTTCCCCTTTAGTTAAGACTGTCTAGAACTGAACTCATTATTGCTCCAAGCTTCATCTTGGTTAGAAAACAGAAATTAGCTAAGTAAATTGTGTTCGGAATTGAAGGTGTCCTAGAACTAGACCTGTTCATACAGTTACCTTGGTGCAGTGCCTGCTTGGCTTACTTCAAGTTCATCCAGTTCCAACAACTGGATATCTGCAGATGAAGAACTGATGGAGTCTTGTCTCTAATAAAGCAAGCCTGCCTTATCTATGTCCCTCCTACTTTTCCTCTATTGGTTGTGGTTCGGAGTAGAGTCTAGGAAAAAATAATATGCGTGTATGTGTGCGTGTGTGCATAAATTAATCAGTTTAGTCTTGAACCATTTGCTACTTTACTTTTTTCTTTTAGAAACACTACAAATTCTTATCTATATTTTTGTTGGAAGTAGTACGAATAAACATGATCATTAACAAACATAAATTAGCACAAAAGTCTTTATGTTCATTTTTCAATTTAATTTATTTTTGTTCTAGACATTTTTAATTTTAAAGATTCCAACTTTGATCAATTACATTTATGTGGTTTATTTCAGTTTTCTGAAGTATAATATAAAGAGAGCAATATTAAAAATAACATCCTAAGACTACGTAATCTTTTCTCCATTGGTACAAATATACTTTTAAGCTTTTAAATCTGAAGTGACTATTATAGAGAATTTATGAGTTACAGGCACCCCCAAATTTTAAGAGTATGTGTTAAGTAGTTACTAATCTGCTTTCTTAATCCTTATTCAATTGCTGTTACCATGTATATGAAAATATAGATAATTTTTGTCTGTAACTAAGAAATAATATAACAGATTTTATAAGACAATATTATATTAATAAAAAGGAAGACCAGCCCTAGAATCAGAAAGCCTTGGGTTAGCCCTTGTACATATTGTTTTAACTATCCTACAACTTAAATTCATTTGTAAATACTGTTTCCTTATCACCCTGGTGTTAGTTACCTGAATAAGTTATCAAAACCAAAAGAAAAAATCTGTAGAAATATGTTGTAAAATTAAATACCTTTATTATAATTGTTATTTTAAAATTTATTTTTTTGCACATTTAATTTTCCTAGCAACATTTTATATATATGCATATATATTAAACATAATGTTCAATTTCATTATTATTAGATTTAGAAGGAAATCTCCTACTTATTCAACAGATATTTATTAGAACCCCCCCATTATGGATTAAGAAATAGGACTCATTTTTGCATTGGGTAGCTCTGGATGGATTTGTTGGGGAGGTAGAAGAGTGGAGCACAACCAAGGACATTTCCATGTTACATAGCAAGTGTGTGTGCTTCCACTCAGTTATTTCTTTTGGATAAACTTTCTCCATTATCTTATTTTCCAAGGGCCATGTGGAAGTAGGAAGACAAAGTTTGGCTACACTTGAATCACTAGGTACGTTCTTGATAAGCAATATCATAATTAAGCGTGTATAACAGCAATAAGCTGTGTTGTCTTTTCTAAGAATTGAGGTAAGAACTTGCAGGTGAGAAAAATTATATATAATTATGACTGTTCCACTGATTTTAGTCATAATAAATTTACCTCCTTTTTCTCTTAGACCAATCAGACAATATCTTTTATAAAGCCAATGTTATTTTAGGTTTATGCTTCTCATTTTGATTGAATATTGGAATAGGAGTGAGGATGTTGGAAGCAAAGGACTTTGGTGGCATAGTCCTCATTTGAGTTTATAGTTGACAATTCCATGAAGATAGGCTTTATGTAAACTTCTTATGATATTACAGGTTTAATGTTTATATTAAAACTAATCACACTTTCATCAACGTGACTTTCAAGAATATTTAGAAAGTTTTAGGAAAATAAATCTAGTTTGTTGTTAACAACAATAAAATCTTTCACATAGTTAATATATTATTTACATGAAAATTACATGGAAAACACTAACTCAAATCTAAATATTATCAAGATTATATGAAAAATGAAACAGCTTCAAATAGAACAGCAATGGGAATTCTATTGTACAGTTTAACATTTTAATTATACTTGTATCATATTGCACTGGAAAATAAAATTGAGGATATATGATTCATATCTCATAACCAGAGAAGAACATTTCAGAACAGCATGCCCATCTGTCCTCATGTACCATGCTTAGAAAAATAAGCTTTGGAAACAGCTCAATAGTAAAGAGTTTAAAGGAAAAAATAAATATATGACATGTATTGTTGAAGAAAGAATAAAAATGGTTGGGGAAATTGAACCTACTCTGAAGAGCAGGGGACGAGCAATTCAGAAATAAAGAAGAATTTGTTGGTTTAGACTCATTTAAAGAATAAGTAAATGTGTTGAATAGCTAAATCCTCATATCACCACATAAATACATATTGAAAAGCTAGAAAATATTTTTTATTCTAATATCAGAAAGTATTAAATTCCAAAATGAGAAAGCCCTTTGCATCCACTGTTATCTGAGAATCCTGTCTCTTTACTCATCATTGACCAACTTAGTGTGTCACCACAAGCATGCTGTGGGTTATAGTATTTCTGAGACTTGAAGAAACAATTCTTGCAGCTGTTTCTAATATGATGCAGAAGAAGAGTTGAATCAGAAATTAAATATGTAAACATCTCAGTGTTGTTTATTTCTGAAGTACTAAAGCAGATTGGAGAGATGGCTCAGCCGTTAAAGGCTAGGCTCACAACCAAAAATATAAGAATACTAAAGCAAAGCATTTTGGGTGTAGATATTAGAAATATTTAGATTCTTATTTATTGTTGAATTTTATCCCAAGGATTAAAACTTTCATAGGGCAAAGTAACTGCAATCTATTATTTTAAGGTAATCTTTACATTTTCATAGTGTGGCCAATGATGAAAATAACAAACACTCCTATTAATATAAGAACTGTGTCTATCTTTTCGGTGCCAGGTGACCTTTTGATACAAGTACATATTGTAGAATATTTAAACCACCCACTCTATTTTAGCTGCATTATGCATTATGTAAGCTGCCAGTCTGTAGCTGAATGACTCCACAGCAGCTTACCTGACATTTCTCTTTTTTCTTCAGTCTAACTAAAAGTTCTCTGTCCAGTCTTTCTCCATCTCTCTCTTCCCACGACTCTTCCTAAACTCTAGACATCATTGCTGCCCTGGAAGCCAAGAGCCATTCAGATGCAGCACAGACTAAAGTGAGAGACCTTCAGTTTTTACTTAATTCTTAAGCATATGCAACTCCAGGTACTGGGATGTCCTTTCTACTGTATTTGAATAACAATCTGTTTGGTAAAGACTAAAGTACTTATGGACCCCTGCCCAGTGCCCCTTTTAACATTTTAAAATTTATTTCATACTTTTGAGAATGTAATACATATGCATATACATATACATATACATATATCCCTTCTCCCCGAAACCCCTTCCATGTACTCTTCCTTGCTCTTTTTCAAACTCATGGCCTTTTTATTCATTAACTGTTATTGCAAGCATGTATGTACATATAGCTTACATATGACTTGTTTAGTCTGTATAATGTTACTTGTATATATGTTTCCAGGGTTGAGCATCTGACATGGGATAACGAATTGGTGTGCTCTTCTCTGGGTTGTCTTTGCTCCCTGTTGTTGTCTTTGTTTAGCTCATGTTTGGGCAGATATGTTGGTGAGACTCTGGGTGTATCTTCTGACATTACTAGTAGACACAATTTCACAGCACACCCTGATCCTCTGGGTCTTATAGTCTTTCCACTGCTTCTTCCACCATGCTCCTTGAGGGAGTATGTTGTAGATGCACCCACTGTGACTGGGGTATACAACTCTGCATTTTGATTGGTTGTTGATTCCTTTAGTGGTTTGTGTTGCAAAGAGAAGTTTCCTTAATGAAAAGTGGCGACTATGGTTTTCTGCTTTCCCAGTATGTTCATGAGACAAACAGCTCCCTTCATTTTCTAGTAAAGTGATCTTTGCTTCTTTCAGAAAAAGCAATGTTATGTGAACAGTGTTGGAGTCACCAGCCAATTCTAGTAGTTAGCTTGATCATGGCTCTGAATGACTGGATGAAGGAACCTCAGAAAATACTACTTGATGTGACCCTGTATGAGGAGCTCTCTTTTCCAGGGAAAGTGTTTCAAAGTGTGTATTGTTTCACACCTTAAAGGCCTGGGGTGGGTGGTAAATTCCTGAGAAGCCTTCAAGGCATCTTTTCTATTGTCCCAGTACTTGGTACTTGGCTATTTATTTACTTATTTACATCCCAAATGCTGCTTCCATTTTCCTTTGAAGAGTTCCTCCTCCACCCCCTTTGCCTCTGAGAAGGCAGCCAACCCATATCCCCTAGCCCTGGGGCATCTGCAGGATTAAGTCTCTGCAGGATTAAGAGCATCTTCTCAAATTGATGACAGACTTGGCAACACTCTCCTACATATACATCAGTTGCCTCTAGGGATCAAGGCTAGTTGACACTGTTAGTCTTCCTGTGGGGTTATTATCTCCTTGAGCATCTCAATCCTTCTCCTAACTCTCCCACACAGGTTTCTAACTTCCATCCAATGTTTGTCTGTGTGTATCTGCATCTGTCTCAGTCAGCTCCTCTGTAGAGGAGCTTTTCTGAGAGCTGCTATGCTAGGCTTCTGTCCTCACCCAAAGCATAGTATCATTAATTGTGTGAGGGATTGGTGCCTGCCCATAGGATGGGTCTCAAATGGGCTGGTCATTTCAGCCATTCCTTCAGTCTCTGCTCCATCTTTGCCCCTGCATTTCTTTTAGACAGGACCAATTTGGGGCCAAAATTTTGGTAGGTGTGTTGATGCCCCTATCGCTCCAACAGGGGACCTGTCTGGCTATTGGAGGTGGTCTCTTCAGGTTCCATATTTTAACTGTTGGACATTTCTGCTAAGGTCACCTGCATTGATTCCTGGGAACTTCCCTCATCCGGCGTCTCTGGGACTTCTTAGAGAATCCCCCATCCCTGATTCTTGGAAGCTACATATTTCCATAAATTCTTCTGTGACTCATTCCTGTCTCTCTCCATGCCTGACTGTGGCCCCCCTATTCTCCTATCCCTCTCCTTATCCACCCAGGTCCCTCTTTCCTTCTCTCTCTCTCCCATGACTGTTTTGTTCTCCCTTCTAAGTAGGATTCAAGCACTCACATTTGGGTCTTCCTTCTTCTTTAACTTCTTTGGGCCTATGGGGTTTATCATGGGTATTATAAAAATTTGACTAATATCCATGTATCAGTAAGTACATACCATGCATATCCTTTGGAGAAAGGATTACATCACTCAGGGTGATATTTTGTAGTTCCATCCATTTGCCTGAAAAATTCATGATGTCCTTGTTTTAATAGCTGAATAGTATTCCATTGTATAAGTGTACCACACTTTCTGTATCCATTCTTTGGTTGAGGGACATCTGGTTTGCTTCCAGTTTCTGGGTATTACTAATAAAGCTACTACTATGAACATAGTGGAGCATTGGTATTGTGGAACATCTTTTGGGTATATGCTCAGGAGTGGTATAGCTGGGTCCTCAGGTAGAACTATTTCCAATTTTCTGAGAAACCACCAGATTGATTTCTAGAGTGGTTTTTACAAGTTTGCAATGGAGGTGTCTTCCTCTTTCACCACATCTTCACCAGCATGTGTTGTCACTTGTGTTTTTGATCTTAACCATTCTGATTGGTGTGAAGTGGAATCTCAGGGTTGTTTTGATTTAGATTTCGCTGATGACTTAGGATGTTGAACATTTCTTTAAGTGCTTCTTGACCATCCAAGATTCCTCTGTTGAGCATTCTCTCTTTAGCCCTGTAACCCATTTTAAAATTAGGTTAGTTGTATTTTTGGAGTCTAACTTCTTGAGTTCCTTATATATTTTGGATGTTAGTCCTCTGTCAGATGTAGGGTTAGCGAAGATCTTTTTCCAATCTGTAGGCTGCTGTTTTGTCTTGTTTGTTAGGATTCTGTCTAAACTCCACCCTACAGTTGCCTGGCAACAGCCAGGTATGCCCCTCCCCACTGTTACCTGGCAACAGCCAGGTAGGGTCTGGCCCACTATAAAAGTGGCTGCTTGCCCCTCCTCCTTCTTGCTGCTCTTGCCTCTTACTCTCTTAGCTTCTCTCTGCCCCTCTTGGACTCTTCTCTCTCCTCCTCCCCTCCCCCTTCTCTCCATGTGGTCATGTCCAGCCTCTACTTCTCTACTCTCTCCCTCTCTCTGCCTTTCTCTGCCTCTACTACCCTCTTAACTCACCTCTCCATGCCCTGAATAAACTCTATTCTATACTATACCATCATGTGTCTGGTCCCAGGGTGAAGGGATGTCCCAGCATGGGCCCACTGAGACATCCCCCTCCCCCACACCACTGTAGAACATATTCTCACATCTATTTCTCTTTTTACGATCACAACACTATTGATAGTGTCCTTTGCCTTACAGAAGATTTTAGCTTCATGAGGTCCCATTAATTCTTGACCTCAGTGCCTGAGCCATTGGTGTTCTATTCAAGAATCTTTTTTCCTGAATTGGCTAATTTTTAATGCTTCAAATCTTTCTAACAATTGTGCTTTCTTTGCCTGCAACTTTAAATACCCTTTCTCTTTTCCAGACAAACCACATTTTCAAACTCTTCCCTCTGCTCTTTGCTTGAGAGTCTCACAGTCAACCAGCCAGTGACAACTCTGCCATGGATTCAGTGCTCTTCTGCCTTGAGATTTCTTTCACAAAATTAGTTTGTTACTTTTAAAGTAGGCTTCCAGAAATCCTCCCCCCCACACACACATTCTCAACACTGGTGACAAAAACGTAGGCACACTATTATTACAATGTGTCAGGCATGGGCTCCAGTCCAGTACCTAGTGGGGTCCCTTTTCTCATCTGAGACCTCATGGGTCTGGCCTTCCTTGTCTGTATTTCAATTGGCCTTCTGCTCCTCTGAAATCTCCAAGTCGCTATGAACATCTGCTTCCAGTAT